>ABLG01002155.1:0-10177 GCA_000172435.1 Meloidogyne hapla
ATATGAGTTTTTAATGTGTCTATTTAAAGATTTTTTGATTAGGACGTACAAGAAAGAAGCAACTCTCGAACTCAAAAAACTGCCCTCTTAGTTGTAAAAGATAATCGTTCATCTCTGCCAGGGATCTATCTACGAGCGATTAGTGTGATTACTTCGCTAAGACAACAAGCACAGGCCCGTGGTGGGTTTTCCGTCACATTTTGAAGAACAGAAAAAATCTTGCGGACATTTGTAGGCGTCAGCTCGACCATTTTCGGAACCTTTGCTCTAACAATATTTACAGTGATGGGGAAAAAATCTTGAAGTAGCTCTGGAGTTTTGCTTAGACAGTCAATTAGATGGTCAATAAGAACACCAAGCGCTATAGTCGTACCAATCTCATAACCAATTGATGGCATTAGTAGTTTGGAATGTCTTATATGACGTAGGGAAGCAATAATTCTTGCAGCAGTTGCTGCTATATTTTAACAGTCAAGAAAATAAGAATTTTAAAAGTTTAAATTTTTACAAATTGTCACTCAATTTTTCATGGGACGCATAAAAAATTTATGGGACACATAAAAATTCATGGGACGCATAAACATTCATCGGACTCATAAAGATCCATCGGACGCATAAACATTCATCGGACGTATAAAGTATACCAGAGCCAATTAATTTTATAGACAACTTAATTTATTTTATTTTTTTCATTCCATTTTTTTCCACTTGCAGACAATTTATGTCCGTTTTTTCTCTCTAATTAATTTATTTTAAGCGCTTTAATTAAGAGAATTTTGGTTTTATGTATTTTACTATTTCACCCAATATTTTTTCCCGTTTTCTTTTCTTTTTCTTTCCACTAAATTTTTTTTTCAATTTTTCCGTTCGCCTTTTTATCTTCTCATGCTCCATTCCCTTTTTATTATTTTCCCTTTGTTTCAATCCATTTGATGGTGCTTCCCCAAGCAACCAGCCAGTAAAAAATGTGACTACTACCTTACTATGAAATACATGTGTATATACACTTAAAAATAGAAAACTATAGAATGGCGCTCAAAGTTTTAAAGCTCAAAGTTAAAGAAATATAGGAAAGTGTCCTAACAAAAAACAAAACATCCAAATAACATAACATCCAACCAGCCAAAATGATACAAATTATCCAATGTATGCTCTATTTTTTTTTGTTTATTTTCCAGGATGTTTGTTTATTTTCGATCTCCCATGCCGCACACGTCCAGAACGACGTCGGCTTTCATCCACCACCCCGGATATAGCACGAGACCATCCCTGAACACTTGGCCTATTCTATGGCTATTTTATAATTTAAAATTAATTTCACAATTAAAAAATTGGAATTGGAAAAACTAAAAAAAATTTTCAAAAAATATTCCCTCGAATTTTATAAAATTAAAAAAACATCCAAACACGTCTTTCTGGCCTATTCCATGGCCTTTCTGAAGAAATAGCGTTAGTTGTCAAAACATTGTATGTCTTGTACTTCTTTAGCAGATTGGATGTTTTGTTATTTGGATGTTTTGTTATTTGGATGTTTTGTTATTTGGATGTTTTGTTATTTGGATGTTTTGTTATTTGGATGTTTTGTTATTTGGATGTTTTGTTACTTGGATGTTTTGTTATTTGGATGTTTTGTTACTTGGATGCTTTGTTATTTGGATGTTTTGTTATTTGGATGTTTTGTTATTTGGATGTTTTGTTATTTGGATGTTTTGTTATTTGGATGTTTTGTTACTTGGATGTTTTGTTACTTGGATGTTCGTGATATTTGGATGTTTTGTTACTTGGATGTTTTGTTATTTGGATGTTCTGATATTTGGATGTTTTTAGGCTTGTACGACACTTACGGACCGACATTTACGGACCGATATTTGAGGACCGACATTTGAGGATTGGGGATCGACATTTGAGGAATGACATTTGAGACTACATTTGTGGATTGAGTACCGACATTTGAGAATTGGGGATCGAAATTTGAGTCTTGAAGAAAAAATTTTTATCGTATTTTTTTGAAAAAATGGTAATATATTCACTTTTAGTTAAATTGTAATTTGTCATATGTATCAATTGTATCAACATGGCATATGTATCAAATTGCTCAAACTCATCCAATCGAGCCGATTTTAATGTCATTCGACTCAGCTTGAAGAGCACTTTCGAATGAGCTATCATTTGTATATTTGAATTTTTCACCCCAAAATTGAGCATGGTCCCAGACCACCTGGCCATTTGGCTTGAACAACATAGGCCAGTATATTACCATTTTTCAAAAAAAAATACGATAAAAATTTTTTCTTCAAGACTCAAATGTCGATCCTCAATCCTCAAATGTCGGTCCTCAATCCTCAAATGTCGTCCTCAAATGTCGTTCCTCAAATGTCGGTCCTCAAATGCCGATCCGTAAATGTCGGTCCGTAAGTGTCGCACCACGGTTTTTAGTGGCGCCATTTTTATTGTCTATTGAGAAATAGTGAAAAGTCAATTCTATTTTATCGTCTATTGAGAAATAGTGAAAAGTCAATTCTATTTTATCGTCTATTGAGAAATAGTGAAAAGTCAATTCTATTTTATCGTCTATTGAGAAATAGTGAAAAGTCAATTCTATTTTATCGTCTATTGAGAATAAAATTTAATCTGAATAAAAAAAAAAATCTGAATAAAATTTAATCTGTTTTGATTGATGATATGCATATGGAAATGGAGTGAATTTGAGTGAGGAGAAAGTCTGACCATTATGAGTCTTTTGAGAAGGAAAAAGCGGGGAACCGTCCTAAGATTTTTGACTTTTATCCTCTAGGGTAAATTTTCTAAAAAGCTAAAAAAATTCGAGACAAAGACCGAAAAACCCCAAGAAAAGTTGAGTCAAGACTCAATACCAAGAGTCTTGGACAGCTCTATCATATGTACACTACAAAAATAAACTAAAATTAACATAAAATATTTAAAACTGAAATCAAATTGTAAATAAGCTTAATTAATACAACCCGAAATACACAAATTTGAAGAATAATAAAGCATAAATTAAAACTTTAGATGGGATGACACCAATCAAAGGGCTAGAATCTTCATTCATCTCACGTTTCTTTAATTTTTATAATGAGATGTATGATTGGCTATGGACGGATGATGCTGCTTTAAGATTACAAGTATAAAAAAATAACTGTGATAAAAATAAAAAAAAGGGGTGGCCCTTTCCAAAACACCAATATATGGCGCAGCCCTCCAAAAATATGGCAACTATAGGGGAAAAATAGACAAAAATATGGCAAAATATAAGGCGTTATTAAAAACGCCTTATATTTTTATTTTATTATACCTGGTTTGCTAAAAAGTCGCATTTTTAGCGCCGCAGGCGAAAATTTTGAATTTTATGAGCTTCTAAGGCAATGAAAATTCTATGTTTTTAACGCCGATGCGAAAGTTTTGAAGATTTTGAGCGCCGAAATCACTGAAAATCCTACCGTTCTGCGCCGCAGGCGAAAATTTTTTTAATTTTGACTATTTCTCCCATAAAAATCACTACATTTCTCTTATTTTTTGATAGAATGTCATTAATTTGGCGAAATGTTACAAAATTATAAAAATATGGCAAAATATGGTAAATGTTAAAAATAAGGAAAAAGTAAGGCGGAAAGGTCAAAAATAAGGCAAATGCCTTACAAATAAGGCAAAAGGGCCAACCTAAAAATAACTCAAATTTTTTCCTCATCCAGGAACCTATGATCCGTGAAGAATTTGGTCCCGATTTCCCAAGTTTGAAGGAGCTTGCCAGAAACGTCTCACTTTACTTCTTCAACGCAAATCCGTTCCTCGAAATGCCACGACCTATTTCCAACAAAGTTGTATATATTGGTGGACTGGTAGAAGAACAAGCTTCAAAAGAGAGCAAAATATTAGAACCGGTAATAAGTCACAAGCTAAGACTGCTTTTGAACTTAAAATTCTAGGAAATTCAAAAAATACTAGACGAAGCAGATACAGGTGCAATACTTTTCTCATTTGGATCTCTTGCTGACACTACCAAGCTTACTAATAAAATGAAAATTTCAATTATTAGAGCATTTGGACAGTTTCCAAATATCAAATTCCTTTGGAAATTGGACAAGGATACAATCAGGAATATGGAAAAATTGCCGAATGTTCATACTTCTGAGTGGTTTCGTCAGTCTGCAATTCTAGCTGAGTATAAAGATTGAAGTTAAATTTAATACAATTGTAATTTTGAATTTTAACCTTGCCTTGGACACTCTAAACTTAAAAATTTTCGCCTGCGGCGCTAAAAAAGGGACTTTTGAATACTGTCGGAGGTTGAATGTCTAAGATTGAATAATGTCGGAGATATGAAGTCGGGAGATGAAGATTTAAGTTGGGGAATTGAAGACTGGAAAACTGAATTTTTTACAGCTAGATTTTTAATTTGAAAAATTTTCACCTCCGGCGCTGTAAGGAGTATACCAAGATTTAAAAAATTTATAAGGTATAAAACTATGAGTAAAGATATATTTGTTTTGGAAATTTTGCCCCTTGTGGACTTTTAAATTAAACTTTTTGTACTTTAACCTAACCTTTTCTCGATCGCGACACTGTTTTAATTGTAATTCAAGTTTATTTTTTGTATTTCATATTTTTATCTAGCTCATCCAAACCTTCGGGCATTTATCTCACATTGTGGTCAGAACAGTTTGACTGAATCAGCTCGAGCAGGCGTCCCAATTATTGCGATTCCACTTTTTGGTGATCAATTTTACAATGCTGATCTTGCAGAAAAACTTTCACTCGGATTACAAATTGATGTTAATGAATTGAGTGGTCCGGATGCTGAACATATACTTGTTGAAGCTATAGAGAGGGTAAAAAATTAAATTTTAATTAAAAAGTGATTCTCAATTCCAGATCCTACAAGATCACTATCGTCAAAATGCCAAAATAATATCAAAGAAAATAAAATTAACACCATTCAGCCCATCAGAAAGACTTGTAAAATGGGTTGAATTTGCTGCAAAATTTGGAGATATGTCAGAACTTAATTTACCTGGAGATATGGAAATGAATTGGTTTGTTTATTATTCACTACTTGATGTTATTAGCTTTTCTATTGTTGTTTTGATTATTTTGGTTTGGATGGTATTTAAAAGTACAAGGCTTTTTTTATCAACAATTAATTCAATGTTATTATGGTTTACAAAAATAGGCAAATTAGAAAAATTAAAACAAAAATGATATATTTTTCCATTACATTTAATAAATTTTTTCTCCATTTTTGTATTTTTGATTTGCATATATTAAAGTTTACCTTGTTTATTTATTTCTTCTTTATTGAGCACAAAATAAAATAAAATAGTGCAACAATAAAATAAAAAAAGTCCTGGATCCACATGGATCACTTATAGAGAAATACATTTTAAAAAATAATACAGTACGAAAAAATACAAATAAATATAAGGTTAAGATATCGTTATAAATAAATGGACTCTACAAAAAAATAAATAAGTTAAATTAAAACATAAATTTTTAAATTAAAATAAATAAGTTTATTGATTCTTCTTGCATCTAGAATAATTTATATTTCGATTAATTCCTTATTAAATAAATTTAATATTTATTCAAACAATTCAAATAATTATTTAAAATCTTATCAATGAAATATTCCCAATAATCATTTAAAATGGCTTTGAAAAAGTAAAAAAAAATGTAAAACACAAAATTTAATATAGTAATATTTCAAAACACCAAATTTCAAAAATGAAAAAATGTTATAAATATTTAAAAACATTTAAAAAAATCTGTTCATTTTAATGTTCCAGTTTTAAAATATTGGGTTTTCATTTTCAACGAAGTCTTTTTTGTAAAGATGGCCATCAAGAAATTTGGAAAGGGTGAAATAATTTCCAACTTAAAATTTAATCAAAAAATGAATTTATATCAAAATATAAAAAATACCATAAGCTGATGTGCAAAACAGCCAGTTGTTTCTTTAATTAATCCAATACTATGCACTGCTTGACTAACAAATTTAGCAGGAGTTGGATCAGTAAAGGATGATTTGCTAACTTTAGACATTTTTGTCGCTACTATAGATGGGCAAACTGTTTGAATTACAATTCCTGAACCCGCGTATTCATTTTGTAAGATTGCAGAAAGCCATTGAGCATATCTCTGAGAAAAGGAAAATCGATTATTTCCTTGATTTTAACTTTTTAAAATTCCTCATCATTTTATCATATTTGCCCTCTTTCCCATCATATTCAAACAATCACCTCAAACTCTATTCCAAATATTTCTTCCGTTGATCTTCTTAACTATGCCTATCAAACTTACCTTATCTTCCAATAACTCGTTTGATGCATTCTTTATAATTTATATACTTTCCGTCATTTCTTGTCCCTATTCCCATATTCTCACCACTCGCGGAGCCTTACTCAAACCTAATTTATGGTTGCATGTTGAAATAAAATATTTAATAAAGCCTCAGTAAATTGAGAGTTAAGGTTATTTTAAACATAAAAATATTAAAAATAGGTGTTAACCAGACGATAGACCAAAAATATCAAAAAGTATACCTTTGTAGCTGAATAAACAGCCAAGTAGTACCACTGAAAATAACCCAATGTAGACGCAATATTAACAATAATTCCCTTCTTTCTTGGTACCATTTGTCTCAAAATATAATGTGAAAGAATTGTTTGTGGCAACATATTACATAACTATTAAAATGTTTAGAATTCATCTTTTTCTAATTTAAAATAAAATTACCGCCATGTCTGTCAATTTTTTAATTCCGCCCTCTGATTTTTCAAAACGTTCAGGATATTCATTGAACATTCCAACATTATTAACTTGATAATAATTTAAATTAATCAAATTAATATCTTACTCAGAATTCCAATATCAATATCATCAATTCTATTATAAATATACTTCTCATAATCTTCCAATTTTGGATTTGTAAAATCAAAAGCAATAGTTCTTACTTCAATTTCTTTAAATTCTCCTTTTACTTCCTTAGCTACATTGTCCAATTTTGATTGTGAACGTGAAATTATAACAATATTAAATTTTCTTTTAGCTAATTCATTAACATATGCCCTTCCAATACCATCAGTTCCACCTGTTATTAATGCCCATCTAGCTCCAGCCAATGAATGCAAATTTTTGGGGAAAGGGTAGAAAAATGGAAATAAAATTCTATAAATGGCACAAAGAATGGAGAGTACAATATAGATGGCAAGAATAAATCCAAGGATTGTAAATATTAGAATAAACATTTTTATGGTTCCTAAAAAATTAACATATTTTAAATTTATTAAAATAATTTTTTCTTAATCAAGAATAAAAATAAGCAAATTAAAAATTATTTACAACAAAGATTGAAACAAGAAAATCAAAATTCATATAACTTTTATTAATTCAAAGAAAAAAATTTAATTTTTATGTCATTAAATAGAAGAGATTTGAGCTAATATAAAAAACCAAATTTTCATTTTTAGTTTAAATAAATTTCATTATATTAAAGTAATAATTAGGGTTGCGCCCCGACCCGACACCTCGTCCCCATCCGACAATGATTTTTGGGAGATTCCCCGATAAATTTATTCATTTGATAAAATAATAAAAAAATTCACCCCACTCCCCGGCTCCGCGCCCCGAATCCCGACATGTCATCCCGACATGCGTCGGGGCGCAACCCATTATAATTTATATCAGAATTTTTGAAAATTATTTAAAATAAAAGGACCCAAAAAAATTCTATAAATTTTCTAATTTTCCTAAACAAGTTATATAAAATAAAAACGATAACAAATTCAACCTAAAATGAACACTTGACTAAACGCAAATCAATTATATACACTTTTTAATAAAGGATTTAAACTACAAACTTTGAAAAATACAAAAATTTGACCGCGCGTTTATTTTCTCTTACAAAGTAAAAAATATAGAGGGGGAGATTTCAATTAATTTTTCAAATAAAGCGATTAAAATACAAACTATAAATCATAAAAAAAATAATCTAATAATGGTCTCCAATAACGAAACAAAAAAACTTTTATTTAAATTTTTGGTATCTAATTTAAAAAAATATATTTTTTTTAAATTATATTTATATTATTGATCTATATTAAAAATATAAAAATATATTACAAATATATTATTGATCTTTTAGAAAATAGACTTAAAAAATAAATTAAAATACTAAATTGTCTGGCGGAAAATTTTAAGTTGCGCGTTAATTTAATATTAGTGCAATTAAATTCAATAAATTAATGTTAAAAAAGTGAATAAAGAAAATTTTTTAAATAATTTCAAAATATTATAAATTTTAAACATATCCTAAAAATTAAAAAATAACTTTTAAAAAATAAAAAAAATGATGATAATTTTGCCTACTTTTTTATTAAAGAACAAATTATTCCACGAGTTGTTGAAAAACTGTCATTAAAATCAAATTATAATATAAAATTAATAAAAATATTTTATTATTTTAATTTCTGTATTTTTATTAAAAAATTAATTAATTATTATTTTTGACTCTTTTTAAACACAAGAAAACTTTTATCAACATAATAAAATGTGTCCTATTATAAAATTAATATAATATAATTCATAATTATTATTAATTTAAAAATACTTATATATACAATAATAATACCTATCGGATGGAATGTAGGTCTGGTCTTGCTGGATGGTCAGCCTAGAAATAAAAATTAAAAATCAAAATAAAGTTACTATATAAAAAATATTACCAGGTTTAAATAATTTTTCATTTATAAATTTAATTAAGATAAACAAAAAATATAAATTTTCGTGGGAATAATAAAAAAAAAGCTATAAACGTTAAAGTTTATAATATAAAATTTTTTAAATAATATAAATTTATAGAAGGCAGGAAAAAATATAAATTATAATAATTGTGATAATGTTTTTTAATAAATTATGTTTTTTGATTATAAATATAATTTTATATAATTATAGAATCCCTGATATTTTAAATAACTTGGTTAATTATAATCTGATTGTTATCTTTAGTATATGTCGAAAAATGGAAAAAAAATAATGAAAATTTATTTCACTTTATAAAATATTTAATTTATATTTATTAGAAAAATATAATAAATTCTAGACTTGGTTTAATTTTAATAAACTTGGTTAATAAACTATATATAGATAGTTTGTTTATATCAATTAGACTGTTTAAAACTTTCTAAAAGTAGAAGTAAATGCCACACTTCTTTCAAAATTTATTTATAAACATTTCAGTTTTTTAATGTTTTCTTTTATTAATTGTGTTTTTAGTGTTTTATTTCTGGAATTTATAAATTTAATACTTTTAATAAAATTGAAATATGATAACAAAACTGATAACAAAACTAATGCTCTAAATTGCATTTCTGTATATTTTCTGATAAAAATCAAAAAAAATTTTAAATATATTTTTAATAAAATTTTATTAAGAATAATTCTTAAATTAATGTATCAATTATTAAATTAAAAATTATCTGCACTTATTTGTTTCATTTTTCAATATGTATTTTTTTAATTTTTAAAACAATTAAAAATTATTTTTTCCATTTAATATTTTTTGCTAATTTTCAATGCAAACAGAAGTACATAAACAAATGTTTTTATAAAAATTATTTATTATTATGAATAATTATTAAAATCAGAAAAGATATAATAAAATATTCTTAAAAATATATTTAAAAAATTCTTAATAGATTATTAAAATCTTATAATTTTAATAAGAATTTTTTCTGATATTTTAATTAAAATATAGCATTTATCCATTCGCATGGATAAATTGCCTAAACTTTCTACTCTGTTCCATTATTTTATTTTTGTGTTTTTTATTTAAAACTTATTATATTTTTACCAATAGTTTTTCTACAGATAAATGATAATTAAAAATAAATATTTGTTTATTTGGTTGCTTAGTAAAAAAACCAAAAAAATTCCAAAATTTTTTCTCAAATATTTTATCAAAATGGATAATTAACATCGTTTAAAAATATCGCACTTTGACTGATTTAAAGTAGTAACTTCAAAACATGAATTGTTTGTCCATGTGTTTTTTCATAGGCTTCACTACTTTTTATCTCATGTTAAGCCTGAAAAAAAAAAATATTCGAGATTCAAGATGCTGTCTCATCCAAGTATCCACTGAAGCACATCCATCCCCATCATC
>ABLG01002154.1:0-10554 GCA_000172435.1 Meloidogyne hapla
CAAATATAAATTATAATTGAATTTTATAAAAAATTTACTATTTATAAAGTTTATAAAAGTTTAAAATTGCAAATTTAGAATCATTATTAAATTAATAAATATATTTTCAAAATAATGTGAAAATTTTATCCTATTATTTTATGCATAAAACAATATTAAATATAATAAGCATTCTAATGAAGATTAAATCTTATGAATAGATGTGAAAATTTCATCTTTGGTTAATTTTGTTGAAATTTTTTTTATTAAAACGTTATTTTCGAAATTAGAAAATAAATATTGCTGTATATTAATTAATATGGAGTTAAAATATAAAAAAACATCAATTAATTACTTTACAAAATTCCTTTACAAAAATGCTTAAGGAGGAAACATTTTTGATATTCATTTAATTTTAAAATAAAATATTTAAAAAAAATGAAATATAAAGCTAATATGAATTTAATATAAATGAATAATATTTAATTAATTAATATAAGTTTGTTGAATAAAATTATCTTTTATCATAGTAATAGAATGGATAAGAAATTTTTTTTATTTTATTATTTACTTATATTTTTTCTATTTAACTTAAAATTAACTTAATATAACTTAGCATTTAAAATTAACATTAAATAACTGTTAAAGTATTTAACAACTATATGTTGTTAAAAGAAAAAGAGACAATTAAAAAATGTCTTATGCGTAAAGTATAATAAATTAATGCTACAAAATTCTTTCCACTACAAAATTCACAAATTCTTTCCAAACGTAAATATAATATATAATTTAAAACTAAACCAAATCTAAAATACTGTTAGGTATAGTATAAAAGCGCTAGCTTTTAGACGCTTGGAACCTATTCTTAATCTACAACCAACCTACAACAACAACCAACGTCAACAACCAACAACATAGTCTATCTCCAACACACAGTCTTATTCCTATTGTACTCTTGCTATTGTATTTCTACCCTTGTGATAAAGCACATTGTTAGTTAACCTAGTAGGCTACAATTATTCTGTTACGTGAATACGTAACAAATACAATGAAGAAATTTAGTTGTACTAAATCAATAACAAATATGTCAACATATTTCAAATAATTTAATGCTTAATTAAAGTTAAATAGATTAATTTTATTTAAATATGTATATAAAAATTAAACAAATAACTTTTCTGTATTAAATAATGATTAGTTTTTAAATATTAAAATATTTCTATTAATTCAAATTTAATTTAAATCTATTAATTCAAATATATTCATAAAAGTGTATGCTTGAAAAAAACAATCACAAATAATTTATCGAAAATCTATTAAATAAATAAAAATTTACATAACTTAAAAATTTCAAAATTTAAATTTATTAATATATGTAAAATAAATATATAGTAACGTGTTCAACAGAATGTTTCTGAGACAGGTTAATTTAATGAAAATTTAATTATAATTTAATTAAAATAATAAAATATAAAATCAAATGTTATAGACTTAAATTTATTATAAAATTTAAAAGTTTAAAAATGTTAAATTTGAATGAAATTAAAGCTTAATGAATAGATGCGAATACTTCATTTTATTAATTTCAAACAAAAAATTTTTTTGTAAAAATGTTAATATATGAAAAGAAGGAAATTATTATAACTATGTATATAAAATTATAGACTTAAATTTTTATAAAATTTAAAAATTTTCATAATTATATTCTTCCCAATTGAAATAAGCGAAATTTAATTATTTTGTTTAAATAAAGTGCAATAAGCAGAATTTTCAAAATTTTAATAGAATGTCAATGGAACTTTTGACATTAAAAACTAAAATAAATAATCTTAGATACTAAATATATTTATCGTTTAATCTTCGATATTTTTAATAACAATTTCCGTATATATTTGCACCTAGATTCAAATCACGTATAAAATTTTAAATTCAAAAAATACATATTTTGTTGATACACCGTCAAATCTCTAAACATGTGTATCAAAAAAAATTCCTAGAGTGTCCTGAGTCTAATAAAAAAAGAATTATCAATTTTTAAAAATTTTGAAAAATGTTATGATAAAATGAAAAGGGACAACCAATTTGCCGCACCCTGTATTTAAATAATAATTATTAATAAGATAATCTAAAGATTTCTGAAATATTATAATATAATTAAGAAATATAAGCTTACTAATTTTTTTAAACATAAATATTTAAACATTTGTTTAAAAATTTTTAAATTTAAAATAATATTTAAAATTTATTTTTTAGGCTTTCTATAATAATTTTCATTTTAAAATTATTATCATTAATCTAGCAATGTTGAAACGCTAGCATTGAAAGAACACTATAATTTATAGCCTTTCTTATTTAATGTAGAAGCAATTTTAAAGTTTAATTTAAAATTAACCATTATATCGCTATTTTTATTCAATCTCCTATAACATTTCATTTCTATATTGTTTGTTTAAACAAAAAAATTATATGAATATTCATAATAATTTTTAAGAGAACATTAAATTGTAATTATTCAATTTATTAAATTTTTTTTAAATTTAATATTAATATAAAAGTGATATAATACTTTTTTAATGCGAATAAAAGTTGTGATATAATATAAAAGTGATATAACTTTAATAATATAATAGATAACTCAATAATTGTAATTTCTAAGCACTAAGGCTGATTATAAACAATTAAGTATGTTTGAGTTTATTATATTTTCAAAATTTCTCTTTTATTTTTAAATATCACAAATAAATGTTGCAATAAATAAATAAAATTTTAATTTCTAAATTAGTTTATGTTACTTATTAATATGATTTATTTAAAAGAATTAATAAAACTTGATGACACCTTTTCTATTGGTTAGATTTTTCCATGATATCCATAATAAAATTATTTTAATCATTGAACATTTTTTCTTAATTATTTTTCAATTGCTTTTTTAGTTAAGTTCCCAAAGTTAAAAAAATATAGATTTAATTTAGGTTATCTATCGGATTCAAGCACGAAGGTTTAGTTTAACTCAAATTAAAGAGCAATATTTTAATATTTATTCAAATTTTTATTTTAACAATTTTATAGATAAGGGCAAATGGGCGTAACTATCACAACTAAAAACTCAACTCACTAGAATCAAAAAAGAGGAAAAATTTTTCTCTCAAAAATATCAAAAAAGGGGGAGAATTGATAAGGATTATTAATTTTTTAAACTAAATTTTCTTAACTAAATTGTTTAAATATCTTAAGAGATTTTTTTCTTATTTTTTGATATTTTCTGAAATTTTAAAATTATAAAAATTTCTTTGCTTATTTTTAAAATATTTTTGTAATTTAAAATTTTAGTTTTGCGTATATTGAATTTAATTAGTTATCAGCAGTGCTTGGAAGCTCGTACCAGGAATCATACTCATACTCGTACTCATACCTAGGTATGATGTATGGTATGAAGTATGAGGTCCAAAAAAGTGCAAGTATGAGTATGAGATATTTAGCCTCATACCGCTCATACTTTTAAATATTATTGTTCATTTGGCATTTGTATTTTCTGTGGCCTAATGATCAAATTAGACGAAAAAGGTGAAAAATTTTCCTCTTTGGGGCTTAAAAATTAAAAAATTTTCGCCTGCGGCGCTGAAAATACACATTTTAAGTGCATTCGGTGCCATAATTTGAAAATTTTATCTGCGGGGCTTAAGTCAACACTGTTTTCACTTATTCCCTTTTCTAGTCTTCCCTTTTCTCTTGGTGTAATCTTGGTCTTGGGTTGTTGGGTGTTTTAGAAAATGTACCCGAGATAGAGTAAAATTGAAATATTTTTTGGCTAGCCTAGAAAAAGTGAATTTTCCTCCACTTGGCTTTATAATAACTTCAAAATTTTCGCTTGCGGCGCTAAAAGGGTGTACTAATAGTCATTAGATGATTTCTTAATGATTTCTTTAAACGATAAAATGATTTTCCCCATTAAAATTTAAGAAAAAAATTTTCCCAAAGTATGAGGTATGAGGCCTAAAAAAGTACCGGTATGAGTATGATGTATGAGGTCATTTTTTAACCGGTATGATGTATGAGTATGAGGTCCAAAAAAGTGCCGGTATGAGTATGATGTATGAGTGAAAAAAATCGTCGGTATGATGTATGAGTATGAGTATGAGCAAAATCGAAAATTCCAAGCACTGGTTATCAGCATAGATTTCCGTTGCGTCCTTTAATTTGATTTAAAAAATTTGTAGATTTTGGCTTATTATTTAAAAAAATAATTTACATTACCCCTTTTTAATTAAATATTAGCTCATTTGAAATTTTTATCGAAATAAAAATTTGTTCAATTCGATGTCTACTGAAGAAAAGTATATTTCTATTTTTTAATTATTCTTATTCTATTCTATATTACTTCTTTTGTCTATTATCATTAAATATTTCAAATATATTATCTATTAATAATTTTATTTAATTTAGAATTTTATTTTTGATGTATATTATATAATTTTAACATAAATAATAAATTTAGTTTAGAATATTCATACTTTAATAACGAATATGAAATTTTATTTATTTTCAGCATTATTTTTATGCTGAAAATAAATAAAGCATTATAATTTTTAATTGTAAAGTGTTTTGTGAATTGTAAATGCTTTTTTATTAATCCATTTGATTTAAAAGAAATTATTATTTAAATAATAATAAAAATTTAAAAATAATGTGAAAATAAGCCTTGTAAAATGACTTAATAGCATCTAAATTTAACTAATTAATTTTTATAATTTAAATTTATAAATTAAATTATAAGATAATATTTAATTTATTTTATAACAAATTTTATAACATTTATAATATTATTTTATAACACTAATTTATTTTATAAAATTTAATTTATAACATAAATTTAATTTCCATTCTAATATAAGTAAATAATCACGAGTCGAAATTTCCACGAAACAGTTTCCAATGTGGTTCAGAGGATAATATGCCGATGTTGTATTTATGTTCTTTTTGCATTAGTATTGATATCAATTTATATCCAGAATTTTATATTTATATCCGTAAATTAATTACGTAAATTAATATTCATTAAATTGTATGTATTTATTAAATTAATTAATAAGATTTTTCTATGCAAAAAAGTATTTATAAATACTTTTATTTTGTTGTGGTATTTTCAGTAATAACACGCGTAATAAAACCATATAATCATCATTTTATTAGAAAATTTTCAATGATTTCAACAATGATTAATAAATATATTTAATTATTCTAATAGACTCAGCTATTTTTAAATAAATATAAATTTTATTATGTGGTTTTGTTATGTAGATAAATAATTAACTTATTCTTAATAATTTATTTGTAAAAGATTTTGAAATTAATATTTGTTGCATGCTTCATCAATATGTGTATTCTTAGAATTTATAAAGTTCGATCAAAGTTCATTTGATTGAATAGCTTTATAAGTTGAATATACTAAAATCTAGGTTAAAATTTCATTGGTAGGAGTTTAAAATTTTTAAAATATAGCTTATTAGTTTATAAAATAAACTGAAATTAAATAATATAAGTAAATGTTTCAATATATATGATTTTGATTTATTAGATCAATGGAGCAGATCATAGGTGTCAATTAATGTATTTGGTAAAGATCAATTAATTATTAGCATAAGTTTGTAAAATAATTGAATGATTTTTTATACCAAGATTAATTAGACAAATCATATTGTGATTTATTATTTACATATGACCTTGGAAGTTTTCTGTTTTATTATGTAAGAATATTATTATTGTAATAACATACTCTTATTTTTATATTTTTTTATATAACATTAAATTCCTTATAAATTTTATCTACTGAATTCTGTAAATTTATCGTTAAGATAATTTAATTTGTTTTTAATCATCAATCAATTAATGTAGAATAAGCTCTTTTTTCAAACAATCTTCTGCCGCATGTTTTTTCTACACCGTCATTCTTCGGAGGTTCCTTTTATCAATTTTATTTAGTTTTGCTTAAGAATGTAATTTGAATTTTTATAGTCAATAATATTAAAAGTTCTATCGAATCGTTGTGAAGCAGAAAATTTCTGAGTCTTTTTAAATTTATTTATTTATACTTATTTATTAGTTCTATCAAATAATTTCGTTTTCAAATTTTAAGCTATAAATAAGTTTAAAATTATTTATTGCATTCCATACAAAACAGAAGGTGACCGCATTCGTATAGTTTACAAAGAGTTTAATTAAATAAAATAATTTAATAATTTTATTTATTTATAATTATTTATAAAAATGTGAAATTGCTGCTGGAGATCTTGTTTTTCTTTCCCAAAGATACATCCATAGAATCTACATCCAGAATCCTCATCAAAATCATCATCCAAGACTTGTTCATCAATATCCTAAGTACTAGGCACTTGTAAATTTTCACTTTCATCATCTTAAAATTTTAAATCGTTTTAATTAATTTCTTTATACATAAAAAATCTTAATTGAATTAAAATAATTCTACATATATAAAATTATCTAAAAATATTAAAAAAAATATTCAAAATAAATCAATAATGAAATACGATCTGGCACAGCTCTTTTGTGCAAAAGACACAAATTTTATCAAAAATATAAAAGAGACAAAGAAAAGGCCGAATTACTAGAAGCTTTATTAATACACATAAATTATAAAACCATACATAGAAGACATAAAATAAAGGCAATGAAATTTTTATAACGTAAATTTTAATTATAATTATTTAGAATGTTTAAAATGAATAAATTTATTATAATAAAATATATCAATAAACTTTATAAGAGTTTATGTATAATAATAGTTTGACATAATAAATGTTAAGTTAAGAAAGAAACTTGAGGGTTTAACCTGCGTGTTTAAACCTAAATGAGTTTAAACCTAAAAATTTAGAAAAAAAATTCAGTTAAATTCTTCAGTTAAGTTTAATAAAGAATTTATTATAATTTTGAATTATATTAATAAATAAAATAAATTTAAACATAATAAATTGTTATTTTATTATAATTTTGTATTATATTAATAAATAAAATAAATTTAAACATAATAAATTGTTATTAGCAATGTTAGAACAATGACACCAAAATTTAGAAGTTTTAGAATAACAGAAGTTTTAGAATTTAGAACGAGAACAGAGGGCTCTTAGACGTGGAACAATGACAGGCCAAACAAATTTTAATTCAAAATTAACTTCAAACTAGCACAGGTTTAATTTCAGCCGTTTTAAAAATAAATATCCTTCCATTTTCATGCCCTATGGTTTCTCTTTGAAAAATCCTGACCCACTTTTCTTGATACCTTAACTGAATCCAAAGAAATTAAAACACCTGTGCTAGGAGATTTAAGATTTAACGATCAATATTTAGCAACAATAAAATCTTCCCCAAAGTTTTAGGAAAATATTTTGTCCCAAGACTTAAACAATCCAATAGAAACTCATATAGCTGAAAATAGTTATATTAACAGTGATATAGGGGTAATATATTTCAACTGTCAATCAGTCAATAACAAAATACATCTGATTTCCCAACAAATTTCGCAATATAATCCCTCGATCATTCTGTTTAGCGAAACATGGATTAAAGACTCATCTTCCATTATTAATGAATTAACCTTTAACTCAACATATACTGTCTTTAATTGTAATAGGGACCCCGCATTTAAAAGTAAAGCTGGAGGCTCAGCTATTCTTGTCTCTAACCTCCTCTCTAGTCATAATATACTTACTCTATCTACTCATGGAAATGACATAACTATCACTGATCTTCTCTTTAAGGATGTTAAGATTATTTGTGTATACAGACCCCCATGTACCTCCAAAAAAGCAACATCTTCTCTTATTAAAATTCTCCAAAATCATATTACTACTAACACTATCATAATTGGAGATTTTAATACCTCTACCATCGATTGGACAAAATATTCTGCTTCTAATGGAGCTGACACTCTTTTTTCCGAATTTCTTCTTAATTTTAATTTCAATCAACTCATCTTAGAATCAACTCATGAAAAAGGTGCCATACTTGACCTACTGCTTACAAACTCTCCTTCCATTATATCTCAGTATTCGGTCAAGCCTGGGCATCTCAGATCACTTCTCTATTCATTTCTCTCTTTCCATTCAAAAACAAACGAACATAACTAGAAAAGTAAGAGACATGTCTGATAAAAGATTAATTCATCTTAATCCAATAATTTCCAACTTCTCCTTCCATAACATTAATCAGTTCTTTACAATTGATGATAAATATGACTCATTTGTTCAAAACATTCCTACTATATTCTCAGAAAACCTCCCTGAAATAGAAATCCAAACAACGCCCTCTAAACACAAATATACAAGGCACATTGCCAAAGCTCTCAATAATCAAAGGAAACTATTTCATCGGTCCAAACATAATCCTAACCTGAAAAATAAGTATAAAGAAATCTCTAAAACAGTTAAACACCTAATTAGACAACATCATAACCAAACAATAACAAAACTCATATCATCCCCCAGAAGCTTTACGCATATATGCGTAGCATTACCAAACCACAACCACCCATCCCAACATTAATTGTTAATGACGAACTATTAATGGACAACAAAGCAAAATGTAATCACTTTGCTAATGCATTTTTAAAGGCCTTCGATAATGTCGCCAATACATGCAAACCCGTCAGTTCCAAGCCAAATAGTATTAATACAATAACTGCATATTGAATTTGACATTATCTCAATATCCAATATCACTTAAGACATCTCCAAATAAAAACAGCACCTACCCTGAAGGAATACCGGTATAAATTTCTCAGACATTGTTATTTACCTGTATCCCCAATAGTTACAGAAATATTTCGAATATCACTAGATTCAGGAACACCCCCTTCCCAATGGAAACACATAATAGTCACTCCTATCTATAAGAAATAAATAACTATAGACCAATCTCACTTACCTCGACCCTAAGCAGGACCTTCGAAAGAATCCTTTCATCTAATATTTTACAATTCCTATTAACAAATAACCTTATTAATGAACAGCAGTTCGGGTTCCTCCCAAAACGTTCAACCACACTCCAACTCCTCTCCACACTTCAAGAATGGTACAATGGACTTCTTGAACGTAAATCTACAGACTGTATCTATATTGACTTTAGGAAAGCTTTCGATTCTGTCCCCCACCGTTTTCTTCTTCACAAGTTATATCGCTATGGAATTAGAGGTAAAATCCTTAGCTGGATCTCTAACTTTCTCACAAATAGAACATTTGTTGTTAAAATTGAAAACTCATTCTCAGAAATACAACCTATAAGGTCCGGTGTTCCCCAAGGATCTGTTATCGGCCCGTTACTATTCATTATTTACATTAATGATTTCCCTCAGATTATAAAATTACCGGTACAAATCCGATTATATGCTGATGATGTAAAATTATTCCTTACACACCAATCGACACTATCATACCTCATGCTACAAGAAGCTCTTAATAATGTTCATAAATGGAGTATTGATTGGTCTTTATCCATAGCACCAGATAAAACTTCTTTTATAAGAATTGGAACACAAAAGAACATCTACTCATATCATATTGGAGAAACACAGCTATCTCAATCATCCTCCATAAGAGATTTGTGTATCATTATAGATCAAAATCTCACATTCCAAGAACATATCTCTAAAATTATCAAGTCCTCTTATTTTAGATCATATCAGCTATTAAGAAATATCAAATCCACAAATCCAAGAATATGGGCAAATTTATTTAAAATATATGTACTCCCTATTCTAGAGTATGCTTCTGAGATTTGGAACCCATATCTAAAAGAACCTATTAATAAAATCGAAAAAGTCCAAAAATTCTACACCCGAATAGCATTAACCAAATGTAAAATTATTTCTAAAAAGGTATTTTACATAAGAAGGCTTCAATTTTTTAAGCTGCAACAATTAATAACGCGTAGAAAAATTATAGATTTAGCTACATTATATAAAATTTGTATGGGATTTAGCTACCTAAACACAATAAATTCCTAGAAATCAATAAAAGACCATCTAGAAAACATAATTTCTTAATAAAAATGAAATCAAAAAATACAAAACCCATAATTCGTTTGTAAACAGATGTATTCCTGACTTTCTTTTCTTAACAAAAACCCTAACACCTTCAAGAACTGGCTTACTAACTTTTTAAGTACATCGCTAATTATCAGATAAATTTTATAAGCCAAAACTTACAAATCCCAGGACTATCTCTGTATTCGATTTGTACTTGTTAATCAAATTATCTCCACTAAAAGGTTTACATTAATTCTGACAATTCTCCTCTTTTCATTATTTCCTTACATATTAATCAATCAATCCATGTTTCGTTATCAGATAAGCTAAGGGGATACAAATAAGTAAACTTAAATAGAGCACTTGAATTCCAAAATAAGTACCAAACTATAGACTCAAATGTACGCTTATTGTTGCTAATATTGACTGGCGTTAAATCTTTTACCTCTTTTACTCTAATCACACATGCTCCACTGAAATAAGAAATTGCGTTTTTTCAAATAATTGGCATTATGTTAATTAATTGGCTCTGGTATACT
>ABLG01002153.1:0-20818 GCA_000172435.1 Meloidogyne hapla
TATCATGAAAAAAATAAATAAGCATAAAATTTACTTAAATTATAATAAATTATAAAATTAAATATAATTTAATTACAAGAAAAATAATTTTTAAATAAATTTAGTTGTAAAAATAATAATAAGTAATAGATTAATAAGTTAACTACTTATTATACTCATAATATATAATAAATAATACTTTAAATTAGAATGCACTAAAAGTTTAAAAAATGGAAATTTATTCCAAGAAATTAAGGAACATCATAATCAACACATTAAAACCAATGAACAGCGCACAGATAAAAATAGATAAAATTTATAAATAAAAAACAAACAATAGAGAAAATTTTTTTGTACTCAAATTTGTTGATATAATAATAGAAAAAGAAATAAGTATAAACAATACTTTTTCTCTTTAATAAGTGTATTAAAAGTCTATTTAAAATTTATTATAATAACTATAATAAATTATATTTTAAAATGGAAAAATTACTTTAGATTACTTACTTATTAATTTACTTAAATTAGTTAAAATTACTTAAAATAAAAAAAATTATAAAAGAAAAAAATTTTTTTTTTCAATTATAACTCATGTGTTAAAACGATATTTAAGTTAAAAAGAAATTTAAAAACGATATTTAAAATGATATTTAAGAAAAAAATTAATTAAAACGCTGTTTAAACAGCTAAAATTGTTGTTTAATCTAAAATTATCTAAGATTAGAATAAGCTATCTCAAACTTTTATTTGATTAATGAACATGGCTCAAAATAGTCATAAAATATTTTATTTATAATGTCTGATTAATTTAATTCAATAAATAAATTTATCATTTAGTTAATAAAATGTTTAAAAGACTTATTCTTTTAACTGCTATATACATTTGCCTAATTGCTACAGAATATGAAGCTATTAGTTTTTTTGCAAATAAAAGTTGTGGCTGTCAAGATGGTTATAAGTGTTGTACGGTTACACCCAAGGATCCTAAAAAAGTTTATATTGGGAAACTTATGTAAGTTTTAAATTGCAATGCTAAAACAATAATTTTAAAAATACAAATATATTTTATAAAATTCAGTTGTTGCTCTCGCTGCGCTGATAATGGCAATGCTTGCTCTAATTATTGAGCTAGCAGAGGAAATTTTGAGAATTACTAAAGCATTATAAAATCTAAATAAATAAATAATAACATATAAACTATAAAATTAAACAAATTGTCTAAACTTAACTAATTAAATTTAATAAGAATATTTTAAAAAATAACCACAAATATTTATTAAATTTTATAATTTTAAATTTGTATATATTTTAATTATTATACGTGTTGAAATTTAAAATATTTTATTTAAAAATTTAAAGTCCTCATCGGCACTAACAATAAACAAAATCAATATTAATTTAAAGATTTTAAATAAAAATATAATTAAATTTAAAGATTACAAAATTGGATGAGAGTATTAATATAATTTTAATTTATCTAAATAATAATATTTAAATATAATTATAAATATTAATTTATTTTTTAGATAATTTATTATTAAAAAACTAAAGTTAAATGTAATATTCCCAAGATTAGTTATTTGACATAAAATTAGAAAATAATTTTGAAATTATTAATTGTAACAATACATTTTTTATTAAATGGGTAAATTTCAGAATCACCCTATGGGTCGTTATTTAAAAATAAGAATAAATAATTACGCAATAATAAATATGTCATTTCAATACAATATAACCGTAAAACTGATAACGACATATTAATTTAATTTTGAATTTATAATAAATAAATAAAAATTAATTCCAATAACTAATTAAAATATAAAAGATAATTTAAAATCTAATAACGCAATAATAATATTCTCTTGAAATAAAATATAAAAAATTATTTCTAGTTATTTAAATAATAATTCGAATCATTTATGATAAAATTTTAGAAATTAATTGATCCATTTGTTTTGTTACTATCTACATATTCCCTTAAGTCAGTATTAAATAATTTTATTATAATACCTATTTATTTAAAATAAATTTATAAAACATAATTATATTTTTATAATTTTATTAAAGATATGTTCAACTTAAATCACGATAATTTTATTAAGATATGAATTATTTAAAAATCTATTAATAATTTTTGATAAAGCTAAATATATTAGGAATAAATTTATTTTCTTCCATATCCTTAACTTACATAACCCTCTTTTTCTTTTGAGCTCATTTCTTCAGTTGTACTACTAGCATTAGTTTCCTTTGGTCCATAAGATGGAGGGGAAGGATTAGGTTGGATGCTAACATTATTTTTCGAACTAGTTATTGTTGGTGCTTCTCCAGTTAGTGATAAGCGTTGTGGGCATTTACAATAACTTTAGAGAGGAAATGAATATTTTTTGGAATTTTAATTATCTACCTAGCATCTGGGCCAGGTTGTCCATTTTCTCCAAATTGTCCACGCATGCCATCCCAGCCTTAAATAAAAATTTTAAAGCATTTTTACTCTTAAGATTTACGCTATTTAATAATTGCACTTACCAGGCTGTCCAGGTGGACCCTCAGGGCCAGCTTCTCCCTTCATTCCTTGCAAGCCTGGCATTCCAGGACGACCTTGGAATTATTTTTAATTTTATTACATTCCTAGAAATCACCTGGAGCACCGCTATAACCCTTTGGACCTGGCATTCCAGCCAATCCAGGCTCGCCTTGTCTGCCTGAAGTTCCTCTTACACCTTCCAATCCAGGAGGGCCAGGCATTCCTTCCTTTCCAGCCATTCCTTGTTCACCCATCTCTCCAGGTGACCCAACTTTTAAAGTGAATTAAGGAATATTAAAATAAAAATTGTTATTTTCTTACTTTGACCAGGATGGCCAGGCTTTCCAGCAAGTCCTGGCAAACCAGGTCCACCCTTGAATTAATTTTTCATTATATTTTATAGATAATTTGAATACCGGAGCTCCAGGGGGACCAGCAGGTCCTGGATATCCTCTAAGACCTTGTGGTCCAAGTGGGCAGACGCCTGTAAATTTTTAACGAAATATTTATTTAAAAATTCTGTTTATTTTTTTCTTGCTACTTACGGCAGCTTTCATCAACTGGAGCCTGAGTATTCGCGGCTAATGCCTGTTCTCCAGCAGGTCCAGGTTCTCCTGGCTTTCCATGTTCCCCATCAATTCCCGGTTGGCCTGCAGGTCCTGGAGGACCTGGTGGGCACTGTGCTGTATTAATACAATCACAGTTTGGATTTGAAGCTTGCCGTTTTTTAATTCTTCCATCATAGTCTGAGGAAAGTGAGAGAACTGACACTCGTTTCTTTGTATTTACCAGCAAGTCTGTCCATAGATTTCCCTTTAAATTCAAAGATAATTTTTATTTTAGACATATTATTTTAAATTTTGCCTGTAAACTGTTGAACTCATCCATCCCGACATCGACTTCCCCTCGAATATTATTAATTTTAATTATCATTTGTCGTAAATAAAACGATGTTAAGCAAACAATAATAATTGTTGTGCTAATTGCAATAAAGCCAGTAACTCGACCTTCTGAGCAAATTATGCTCATTGTGTAAGGATAACTAAAGATAAAAAAAGAAATTTAATTCTGAAGGACGAAATAAGCTGATTTGACTGATTTATACTATAAATCTGAATTACAACCCTGATTTATAGATATAATCCCCCATCCACCCAACAAATCACCAAACGACTTTTTTATTGTGAAGATTGAGTGATTTTAAAGTAAAGTCCCTTGTGTGGGATTATAACGAGAGTATAATAAATATTAGAGTATAATAATAAGAGACTATAATAATAAGAGATGAATAAATATGAAATAGGTATGTTTTAATAACATTTAAAATTAATTTTTTATCCAAAATATTCTCGAAATTATTTTGATTTTCCTAATTTAGATGCTTTAATTTTTGAATGATTATTTATTAATCCATGACTTCTTTATCTCCCATCAAAAGCGTATAATAAAAGCTTTTTTAACCGAAAAAAGGACATTGAAAAAATATAATCACATAAAATAAAAAAATTAAATTCTTGTTTCTCTCCAATAAAATAAGCGCATAACAGGTTTAGAATGGATTTATCTAGGAGAAGCTACCAAACCGCAATAGCAACTTAATGGGTTGGAAAATAAGATAAATTGAGGTGGAAAAAAGAATTGATTAATTAAATAACTAGTTAATTTCATAAAATTTTTGGCAAAAAATTTAGAAATTAAAAAAAAAAAGATTTTAGCTAAAAAATATAGAAGTTTCATTTAATTATTCAAATATTTTTTATCAAATTATTGAATTGATAAATAAATAATTTAGGATGTTTAATAGACACCCTAAACAATGAAATTTTTATGTTTTTAAATTAATTTTTTTATTCCCATTTTTAATTTATTGCAGTGATGGCCACAAATATCTCTCCAGCGACAGTATTCCCAAAAGAAGTTGATTATTATAAACTAAATCACAAAGTATAATAAACTTGTTTTTAGAGGTCCTCCAGAAATTAATAAAAACAAAAATTTGCTCATAGAATTGTTTACATTTTATTAATTAAAGCCATAAATATAATATCACTTTAATAAGATTTTAAATGACCTAATTTGAATACCATATTTCTGCACTAATAATAAAATATTAGTACATTTGCACTCAAAAATAAAAATTTTAACAGAAAAAATCAGAATTTTAAATTAAATTAAAAATACAATAATCAGAGATATTTAAATAAATTTAAAATAAAACACAAAACCTGAACAATCTCGAAATATTTATCTTTAATTTTTAGTAAATGTTTAAAGACAAAAATACTCCAATTCAAATAATAGCAGCATTATGTTTTGCTTTTACTATAGGAGCTTTAATGTTATGTTTTAAAATATTTCTTGATTTGGAAAGGATGGATAATGAATTAATGCAAGAGAAAATACAATTTAAGGTTTATTAAAAATAAAATTTAAAATTTTTATAAATTTAATATTTTAGTTGATAACAGATAAATCTTTGGAATTGTTATTAAATCCAAAGAGCGACAAAAGAAATAAAAGACAAACTTTTTATGGGGGTTCTACGAATCCAAATTGTCGTAAGTTATACTTTTTAAAAATTATTACAGTTCACTCCCTATATAACCCCATAATATATAATTATATTGGGTAATTAATATTTTGAGGGAAGCCGTCTGTTTGGGGCTGACCGTATGTTCTTTATAACGGGGGTGAATTTTATTTTCATATTTCTATTTTACATTTTTCAGATTGTGCTCCAAGTGCGCAAAACTGCCCTAAAGGACCTCCTGGTCCAGTTGGAGAAAACGGCGAACCAGGAGGTAAGGAATATTTTTTTATTATCAAGTCATCTATGAAAATCATCGTCTATGAAAATAAAATATTTTTAAATCGATATTTTATAGTTCCTGGTCAAAATGGACCCCCAGGCAAGCCAGGCGAGAATGGAGGCATTTTTATTTTTGAAAAGGTTAAGCCACCATGTGTTAAATGTCCAGCTGGAGAACCTGGTCCAAAAGGGAGACCAGGAATTACTGGTTTGTTGAAGAGATTTAATTTTTAAATTATCTAATATTAAAGGCCGCCCAGGTCCAGATGGGAAATTGGGAGAGAATGGAAAGGCAGGAAAGGATGGAATCCCTGGAAATAATGGACCACCAGGTGAAAGTGGTCCACCAGGTAATAAGAAAAAAGAGCAAAAATACAGTTAACTAATTCCTTTTAAGGCCCTCCTGGAAAAAATGGAGAATCTGGCCGAGGCGGAGGAAAAACAATTAAATAGTAAAATATTATTATGCTGTATTACTATTAAATTTCCATCCTTTAGCATCGATACTCCTGGCCAAAAAGGGCCGCCAGGCCTAGTTGGTCCTCCAGGTGATCAAGGCCTGACGGGATTAGACGGCCAACCAGGAAGTGATGGTCTTCCAGGTCTAGCAGGAAGACCTGGTCCGACAGGAGAACCTGGAGAGCCTGGAATACCAGGAAAGGTATCTAATTTTTCTGTTGTATCTAATTCGCTCGAATAATTTATTTATTATAGGCCGGAAAGCCTGGAAGAGAAGGGGCAGAGAAGAATTACTGTCCATGCCCACCTCGATCACTTCCACTGCCTCCAGCTGCAGAACTTTATCAAATAAATAATAAAAAAAGAAGAGGACTTAAGGATGGTACAGTAAAAATAAAATCATGAAATAGACAAAGAGATTTTCATATTTCTCAATTCCTTTGATTTCACTTTATGGGATTTTATTAGATTTTTTACCGTATTACCGTATAATTACCCCTTCCTAATAATTACCCCGTTTATCGGTATGTTGATCAATAATTATCCCCACCCCCACCAAATAGTTAGTTTACCCTCTAAATTAATTTAATTACTCCCTCTTGATAAATTATTCTTCCAAGTTAAGGTTAACAAATAATTAACTAGGTAATTATTCAAGAAAATGCGCGATTGATGATTTATAGAGTGATTCTATTATATTATTCTATTTTACTGAGATAATAAAAATAATTCGGAATATTTATTAACTCGAAACACTATTTATTTTAATAATTTTAAGTTTAAACACGAATATTAAGAATATTTTATTTACAATTTATTTTCACGATTTCTTTTTAATTTATTTCAATAATCAGCCCCACTATGATTAGTAACCAACGAATATTGCAAAGGCATAGTTCTTGTAAAAACAGTAACATGATCATGATAACGCATAGCAATTGTTAAATTAGCATTTTTTAGTTCACTGCAGGGGTGTCCACAACAAACTTGGCCAACAATGTAATCATCTCTTAAAAATATTTAAATGAATTATTCTGACTATTGAGATTATAAAGAAAAATAAGAGATATCTATAAAGAGATTTATAAATATTTTAGAATATTAAGAGGATACTAAATAATGTCTCACATAACTCGACACAAATTCCGAGTTAGCAGATAGGATAAAAAATTCACAACAGAAAACGTGGTAGATATACAAAATATATAAAAAACAAATCGATCCGCCGCGGAAACAAAAGGGTTCCCTTTGTCAGGATACTATCGCAATATTAATATCGCAATATTAAGAAAAATTTTGATATAAAAACATATGATTCTGAATTTTAACATACAGAAAAAATTCAATATTATTATTATTTAAAATACAACATAGAATATATGAAAATACAAAACTGAAAATACAAAATCAAAATATAGTGTGTAAGTATATGTTATAGGAAATAGAAGAATTAAAACATTAATTCATATAAGTAAAATAATACTTATATAAAGATAAATAACTTATGAGAATATTAAAAACATAATAGAAAATCCAGAATAAAAACCCCACACTTATTTAAAAATTATTTTATTACCTGCTATAAATAGCAAAAGAATTTTCTCCCTCATAACGAGCCATAGCCTGGTTAATGTCCATCATGTACTCTGAAGTGCAAACCATCCCATCGACATCGTTACACGCTGGGAGGTTTTTCGGGCACCTAATTTTTAGAAAAATATTTTGAAATTATTTATTATCAAAGTCAAACCATTCCATCCCATAAGCAACACCACCAACGGAAACTTTAAAAATTTATATTTAATTGAAAAAATTTAAAATTTATCTACCAAATGTATCAATATATTCAGTAAGTGGTTCACCCAAAAATTCACCAGTATCCACACAATGTCCTCCAAGAATAGATTTCCGGGAAATTGCAACACCCATTGAATAAGCAATAATGTCAACTTGAAAATTTATTAAAAATTTATTTTGTAATTAATTGGTATTATTTTTTATTAAATTATATTTAATTAAGCATAATTGTTATAAAAATATTTTTAGGCCCTTTTATTTGTAAACTATCTTAATAATCTAGAGGTTAGTTAATAGTGTGATATTTTCCCTCCCCAAAAAACCGAAAAAATATTTTTGGAAATATCAATCTATTAAAAATTATTTTGTGGATTACCGTATCTTCTCGATTAATTAGACTGGATAAAAGAGGTAATGGGTAATTAATTATTCGTGGGATGACAATTTGAAGCATAGAATAAAATTAAAAGAAAATTAACAGGTTTTTACTAAAATTGACAATAATATTAATATATTAAAAATTTAATAAACATTTAATCTTTATGAAAAGAATTAAATTATATTTCAAGAAGAAGATTTCAATAAGAAGAAGAAATTTCTAGAACAGAAAGAGCGATCCAAGAGTAAGACAAAATGATCAAGGTCTGGAACAATAAAATTTCATTCAAATTGTATTTAAAAATATTAATTTCTTAAAATAAATAATATTATAAAAATCAAATTAGGTATATTTAACGACCTAAGTTAATTTATTGAAATAATTTTATAGAAGTAAAAAATAGTATGGATTTAAATAACTTACCTATACTAAAAAATTTTATAATTTAAGAATATTAATTGTATAGTAATTTATATTTCTAGAATTTTCGAAAGTCTCTATCTATTATAGAAATCCAATCGTTCAAAATTTTATATCCCACATTATAGTATTTTAGTATGGTTAATCTAAAGGAGAGGATTACAAGAGAATTTTTAATAATTTTAGTCTCCTACCAGTCTTTTCAGTATAATTATGCACAGCAATGATAAACTCCCTTATTTGTTTAACACTCTCACATTCCAATTCATTCATATAAAACGGAGTATAACCCCCATCAGCATATGTTGTCGCATATAACTGGACAGGAAAAGTTTTTTAAGAATAATCTCTGAGAACTTACCTCAGAAGTAGAATAACCCTTCCCTAGGAAATAATTTCTATGAGAAACAAAAACGCCTGCTCGAAGAGTTACTCCATGAACGAAGATAACAGGCTTTTAAATAAAACGATATTTTTTTCAGTAAAAAGATAAAGGTTTTAAGAGATTTTTAATTACATTGATAATGTAAAGATAGATTAAATTTCTAAGAGAAGGGAATGTTCGTCATAAAATTTTTATATATAACCCCCATCAGCATAAACCCATATATATAAACCCCATCTGTTGATTCTAATTTCTTGATAAGGAACATGACAGATGACACTGGGTATAAGGGAACAATCTGAAGTTCATAATTATAGGGGACTCCCATAATTATTCAAAATAATAGTAATTATAAGGACAATATGAAAATTTTGATTCTCATCTATGACCATATAAGTTATCAATTACTTAACTTTAACTATCAGAAAATATTTTTTCATATTTCCATATCTAAAAAATTACCTCATTTCTAATAGTATCATTATCCCCCTCCTTTCCTCCAAAACTGCCATACAAATAGCCACCCATATCCATCCTGTCCAGTTGCCCTACAAGATCTAAAAAATTTAATTAAATAAAATTTTTATGAGATTAAATCAGAAACATTTATCTCTACCTCCCCCATAACTTTTGTTTAAAAATTCTTTAAAATGTCTTGTCAACTCTCCAAATACATAAAATAAAGGTAATAAATTAATAAATAAAATAAAAGATATTTTAACCATTTTTGAGAATAAATGTGTGGGTTTAAAGAAAATAAATGGGAATTTTAAAATTGAGAGAATTATTTTCTGGTCAATTTTTTAATCTTTAAGAATGACATGATTCATTTAAAATGACACATTTTCAAATAATATTTTGTTATTTTAAAATGGTTGGGAAACAATGTTTTTGATATAATTTTTATTTAGTAATAAAATGACCTTTCAACATTAAAATGAATATAATCTGATTAATTTCTTCCATCTAAATTTAATTTAATGTCTCATAATTTGTTTATTTAAAGTTTCCACCCAGTGTTCCCCCATATGAAAATGTCCCAATAAATGTCCACAGCAATAATATGTACTAATTAATAATTTCTAGAAACTTTCAAGGACTTGACTATTGTAAACGGGGATGAGGAGGAAACGATTTTCTTCTCGGCTGCTTTTATGTGAATAAAATAAAGAACTTAAAGTGCATTAAAAATATATGGATTTTAAAATATATTTTTTTTGTAGTGAAAGAATAAAAGGACATGGTAAAAAATTTATGAAATATTTTTTATTTTCATAATCAATGTCAGACTAGCCTTTCTATATTAGACTAAATATATATAACTTAAAATTAAAACTATTTTTTCAGTATAAACTTAATAAAATTTTTTAATAGTGTATTTCCTTTAACTTAGGTATTTCATTAAAATGGTATCCTCTAGAGGACAGCATAGTCTCCAAAATCTGACCGGTTATCCGCGAAAATACTGTAACTTATAAAGCGTAAGGATATTCTTCAGAATATTAAATTTAAAATTAAGATGAAAAATAATAAAATTATTTTTATTCTTTTACTCTTGAATGTAATTTGGGGTTTAATTATTTCAATGGATACGAAATATAAAAAACCAATGGATGAGGGTGAATCGTCTAAAAATTATAATAAAAAATATTATAAAAAATTTAAAGAACAATTAAATGAAATAGAAAAGAAAAATAATTGTGATTATAAAGAAAAAAGAAAAATTCATCCATCTATTAAAATGCAAAAAGAATTGATAGAATATTATGAAAGTAAAAATAGAAATTTCAAAGAAGCAAGAAAACAAGCAAAAGAAAACATGGACAATGAGAATCGTGTTCTTGACAGAATTGAACCAAAATTAAGAGTTAATAAAATTTAATTTTTTAACAATTTTAGGGGGTAGGAGATAAAGATAGTAAATGAAGAAATAATAATGGATAAGCCTTTTAAATTTCTTAATTATAGGTTGAATTTATTAGAGGATTGCTTGGTCTATACAAATTTGGAGAAGTTGGATTTATTGAATTAGGATTTGGAAGATTTCTTAAGAAAGTATTGACTATACACAAGATTTGCACTTACAATCCTAGCATTAATAAAGTATTTAATAAATGATAGCTTTTCTTCTTGTTAGATAACATTACATACATATTATGGATAGCTTTTCTTTATGAGTAGAGATGAGTCAAAGACAGATAGCATACGACCAAGGACGGAAAACCTGAAATAATAAATAGACCAAAACGCTAATGGGTGGGCCAGACCCAACGGCTTTAGGTCCATGGTCCAAACAATGTCAATTTATCCAAAAGTAATACATAAGAATAAATAAAGTGAAAAAAGGGGAAAAATTAACAGCTTTTAAGTTCTCTAACCCCTCACTTAGGCTTTCGTCCTAAAGATCTGTGCCAACCCTTTAGGGGTTTAAAACACAATTTATGATTCCAAAATTACATCAAATTTTCATACAAATTAGCAACCCGGTCAATGAAAATCACTGCATTGTGTTTGTTTAAACATTTCAGGAATCCCAAGAAATAAATATAATCATCTTATATTTTAGTGGTTATAATGCAGTAGGTTTAGAAATATTAAAAAACGAACTAGACAAGTTTTTGGAAGGTAAGAACAAAATTGAAGTTAATGAGGAAACACTTAAAAAACTCTATTCACTCTATGAAAGAAATCGAAATAAAAATAAAAAAGAAAAAGCTAAAATAAAAGAAAATATAAAAATATTTAAACAAAAGATTAAACCATCAAAAGAAGTTCAAAAACAGTTGATTAAATACTTTGGTAAGAGTAGACCAGAGTTTTTAGTAGCACTTAAACAAAGCAAGAATAATAAGGTCTCAAATTTGGTTCTCGATCGTGTTAATCCAGAATTAAAGGTTAACATAAAATTATACAGTAACTTATAATTCAATTGATAATTTAGGTTCCATTAGTTGAAGGAATAATTATTTTGAATATTTATGGAGAAGTTAGTAAAAAATCATTGAGAATTAATCAGAATTTATTGAGATATGCATTGGATATTTATGGATATAAATCTATCTAAATCAATGTATTTTTAAATTAAAATATTTAAGAAAAGCAACTTTCACAGCAAATAATAAAACATGAAAACCATGGGTGGAGGAGTTTAGTACCTTGTCTCATAACAATATGTTAATAACACTATATGTGTGCAACATTTTACTAAGCTCTTCATTATCCATGGGCATATTGTCTAATAATTCGTATCTTTAGGAGTGTATAGCCGGAGCTTTCGGGAATTGAAAAAAGCAGGCTCCCTTTTTCAGCTCCGTCTCCGAGCATTTTCAAATTATTTTTTTATAACCTCTTACAGTATTTTTGCCTAAATTTGACCTATTTTATGAGAACATTTTGAAAACAAATTTATGTTTTACGCCATGTCGTTTAATTCTATATATAATTTAGTAAATCTGATAAGCAAAACTTCAAAACTCTTAAAGAAAGGATTGACAAATTTTTGAATGGGGAATTGAAAATTGAGTTAATGAAGAAACAATTAAAAAATTGTATAAAAATTATAAAAGAAAAACAAATGCCACAAATCAAGTTAATGAAGAGGATGAAGAGATGGGGGAAAAATTAAATTTTGTTTTAAATGAGCCGTTGGAAGGTGATCGAATTGAACAAAATTTAGAAAAGATTCCAATTTTTGATTTTGATTTGAACAAAGAACCAGAAGATTTAGAAGTTCATAGTAAAACCCAGGATTCAAATCATGTAAATAATAAAGATCAAGAGATTGAGGATAAATTAACTTTTGATTTAAATAAATCATGGGAAGACGAACTAATTGAACATAATTTAGAAAATATTCCAAATTTTGATTTGAATGAAAAACCAAAAGAAGACGATAATGATAATTGATGAAATATTTAAAATAAAATAAAATAAAATCGTAATTATAAAAAAAATCAAAATAACCTTGAAAATAATATTAATTTAGAAAGTTCTTTCTTATTTAATTTTATTTGAATGGTCATATTTTTGATAATTTACTCTATAAAATTTTGACTTGTATAATATATTTTTTTAAATTACTAGCGAATTAAATTATATCTTTGATTATTTAATTTATATCCACTATATTGAAATAGTTAACTGCCTATATCTTTCGGTATAGAAATATATTAATATAATTAATTAAATTTATAAATTCTAAATATATAATCTTCGTTATATTTAAATATTATTTATTTTAATTATAATTTTCTAAATCACTAGTTTTCTAAATTTATTGTGTTTTCAAAATTATATACTAAAACGAATTCGAAGTCATAGTTACACCATTGTATATGAATTACCTTAGGGAAAATCTATCTTGTTATATTATTAATATTTTAAACTAGTTATATCAACAAATTTTTAATAATTCATAATAAGTTTATTTGAATTTTGAATTAAGAAAATCTATTTTAATTATTAACAAGCACTACATTTTAAGATGAAATTTATATTGAAAATTATAGAATTGTTAGTAAAAATTGTCAGATATTTTTTTAACACTTTTAAGAATATATATGAACAATGTTAAGGAAAAAATTAATTAAAATTATATTTATATAATTTTATAGATTTTATAAAAACAAAGATTATCTAATTAAAATTTTAAATTCTTTATCTTCATTTATTTCCGCTTCTATTTAAATTAACATTTTAATTTTACCAAAATTGAAGTCTTTTGAATACTACTTATCAAAGAATTTTTGATGCTCGATATATTTTCCTATTCTCTTTTTCTTTTATCATTTTTAAGGGTCTTGGCTTCTAAATAATTTGATTATATTAAATAAAATATAATTTATCAAGCCTAGTAAGCAAAAAATATTCAAAAATCAAGAATAAACATTTTAATAATTTAGCCTGGAAAATGACCTTCTTATGAGATTGAATATTTTTGGCTTGCACAAATATTCTATAATAATACCCACCTTATTTCTACAATAGTATTGATAACATGCATAACATTCAATTTCATTGCTTTTGTTTCGGCGAAATTTTACGCTTGCATTCGTTCGACAATTTGCGCAGGGTATATCAGAAATTTTTTGTGATCTCTTAATTGAAAAATATTTTAAATGTGTATTTGTGTTTAGGTATTAGACAGAAAAGAGTACCCGACGAGAAAATCGAAACATATTATTACTGTAGTAAAAAATTATTAAAAATTACAAACCAATTTATTTGTTTTCGGTTTTATCTTTCCAATATGCCGTTTATGATAGTAATGGTAACAAGCACTACATAAATAATTTCCATCTAAATAATTATACCAATGTTTTGTTTTTGTAGCTTTACAGATGAAACAATGCCGTTTGCGTTTTTCTAAAAGTCCACCTATAAATTTTAAGAATGAAACATTATTTATTTTATTCCATATTATTAAATATTATTCTGTCCTCCCCAAAATTATTTCTTTTTGATCCTTATTTCGTTAATGTCTGTTATTGGTGATTTCGAAAAATGTCTGATCGGGGTTTGGTATATGAAATAACCCTAGTCTATGGGAACCACTTTTATATAATTAATTCTTCGCCAGACTATACAGGAAGAATTTAGTTAAAAATTAAGAATTTTGTTTGACAAAAATGTTTTAAAAAATTTAATTACTTATTTGATTTCCAATCAAAACAATTCTTTCTTTTAATTCTATCAAACTTTCAACATTTATTCCAATTTCCTTATGCCTGTTTAACAATTCAATTTTATATCCAATCAAATTAATTTCATCCCAATAATATGATAAAAGTTTTTCTTTGTAAAATTCAATTTTATCTTTTAATTCATCTTTTCTTTCTTCATTTGATGTTTTAAATTTACCAATTTTTATATTTTCTATATTATTTTCTAATATAGATGTTTCAAAATAATTATTCTTTTTAATAAAATTATTGTTTAAAAGTACCTAATATATAATTATGTGATTATTATAAATAATTTATTATCCTAAAGATAATCACAATAAGAAAATCTCCGAACCTGTTTTTCAAATTTAGGCAAAATTTTTTGAACAATTTCGTTATTGGCAATTTCAATGACAATTTTCCTGCTTAACTGGATTTTTTGCCTATATCTTGACTTATTAGATATTTCAGCATTGAAAGTATTTTTATCACTGTTGAAGTCAAGTATATTGTTAGTAAATTTATCTTTTCGATTTCTTTGTTGTCCATTCGTTATTAATAAAAATCTTCCTTTTATTTCAATATCTTTTAAATAAATAAATTCTCTTTTTTCTTCCCAATCATTTTTTATTTTTATTTCAACATTAATTAATTTTCCATTGCATTTTAAATTTAAATTAATATTTAAATATAAAATAAATAAAATAATTAATTTAATCATCTAAAATTAATAATTATTAAAAAAAATCTTTAGAGGGTTTTTGAATTTAATTAAGATTGCAAAAACGAACAGTCTATGAAACCGATGTTTTTGGTGTATGAATAAATTTTAAAAATCAAAAATTAATTTTATGTTCAATGTTTTTATTGTTATGTTAAAATAAACAAATTTAAAAATAAAAATTAAAAGGATTTTCAAATATTTTATTAACATTTTTTATTAAAAGAAAAAATAAAAAATAACAAAAAATCTATTAGATTTTCCCATAAAATAATAAAAATATTGACAAAAATGTTGTTTGTTTTGCCCTTCTTATTATTTTATATTTACTTTATTTTAATTTTTTTATATTTATTTTATATTTATATATTTAAATTGTAGCCGCTCTAGTTTTGCACTTTTATTTTGACAAAATAAAAGTGACCTTTTTTTTAAAAAATTATTCTTGATTTTTTAATTTATTAAATTGCATCTATATTTCCCCTATATTTCATAATTGGCGGCATTGACGGCAATAAAAAATTTTTGCCTTTTTATTTGACAGAATAAAAGTGAACATATGATTGACTTACAGTAGCTAAAATAATCGGCATCTTTTTATCTTTCATATTTTAAATGTGTCTAGTAAAGTGCAGCAATATCTGTCATATATTTCATAATTGGCGGTCTCTAACAAGCAATATTTAAATACATTAATGGACATAAAAATCATTTCTCTCTTTTAAAATTTATTCATTGGCTTGCTTTATTCGCTTGATCCATTCGCTTGCCGTAATTCCTGAAATTATAAGAGAAAAATTAACAAAATAAGTCAAACGAAACAGGGTTTGAAGAAACTTTAAGTTGTTATCATTTTTACTCTTTTTCATATTATTCGTTATTCAGATGAATAAATTTTTTATTCTTTTTCTTTATTTAATTATTCTATTAAAATTTAATTGGGCAAAGAAATATAATAAACATTCAAAAGAAGTTGGGGTTAAAATCAAAGATGATTGGAAAGAAAAAAGAAATTTATTTATTTAAAAAATATTGAGGTAAAAGAACGTTTTGTATTAAGAACAAAGGATACTTTAAGATACAAAGATGATAATATTATTTTTAATAAGATAGAATTGTTTGGAATGGTCAAATTAAACCCCGAAACAGATATCTTTACTGCTAAAATATATGAGAGATCATATATTCCAAGTATTCAATTGTCAAAGAAAATTGTTATTCAAATTACCAAAAATAAAATTATCCAAAAATTGTTGTCTAAATTGGATAAACAGGTTAGGATTAAAATTATCGATTCTGAAATATTTTCTGACATCATTAGTGCCGGGATATTTAGGCAAGTAAAATCAGAAAAATAGGAGCCTAAAATACGCATCAAAAAGGCAAATTAGGCAACAAAATCCCGGGTTAAATTTCCAAAACAGGTTTTAAAATACTTCAAAAATAAGGTCAAAACAAGTTATTCCAAGCTTGAGGAAAAATAGGCCCTATAAATCCCAGCCCTAGATATCATTATCCATATCAGATCGTTAATCGGATTAAATTATTCATCGAATATTTAATTATTTCCGAAAGATCTTTTTTTATATTTAATTTTTCATAATTTAAGATAATTATAAACAATAAATTTATTGAAAATGTAAAGAAAAATTACTATCAAACTTCTATTTTGGACAAAAATGTAAAAATAAATAATCATGTTTTTAAATCGATTAAAGGAAAAAAGAATGAATTAAATCAAAAAATTGAATTTTATGAAGAAAAACTATTATCAAGTTGTTGGGATGAAGTAAATTTGATTGGATATAAAATTGAAATAATAAACAAACAGGAAGGAATGTTAATAAATTTTAAAGAATCTATAGAAGAATTACATGGCAGAATTATTTATAATGGCAATAATATAAGTAATCTTATATTATCCAATATATTTTTAAATATACTGACTATCCCATATAAATATTCATAACATGACCCAATTTTAAATATTCTGGACAGGGATCACGAAAATTCCGATCGAACGGTCTCTGCTATAAATGAGTTATTTTGTAAAGAAATCTTGTTTTGACATGTTAATAATAAAGAGAGTTTCGCTATAAAGGGACGTGTTTTATTCTTAAAAATTATAGTTGAACATTTGGAAAGACAAAAACGACATTGTTTCATTTGTAAAGTTACAAAAACATCACACTGGTATAAATATCTAAATGAAAATTTTATATGCACCACCTGTTACCGCTATCATAAGAATATTGGAAAGCAGGTACCAACAAATAAATTGGTTTAAAATTTAAAATAAATAATAATTGCGTTGTTCCCCCGTCCATAAAAGAAAAATTTTTCAGATGTTTTAAGTCAATTTATTACGGACTGGGAACAATAATAATAAAATATTGATGAAACACGTTTGAATATACTCATCTGTAGAGCGTTCCAAGATATTCGCGCGAAATCTCTACATCGAAGTGCCGAAATATGCACAAATATGCATTAAGAACCGGGTCCTAAAGCATTGTAAAAACAACATTTTTAAGCTTCTCTCATATCCGTACAATAAATTGCATTTGCATATTTGGAACGCTACTAACTTTCTTTAATAAATATTTTACTAACACACAATTTATTAATTAAGGACAAAACAAATAAATTCTGATATACCCTGCGCAAATTGCGGAACAAATTCAAGCCATCAATTTTTCCGAAACAAAAGAAATGAAATTGAATGTAATGCATGTTATAAATACTATATGAGAGCTAAGGTTTGTTTGGTTAGAAAATATTTGAACAATTTGCAATTGATCAATTCATACTTAGTCTTAAATAATTAATTTATTTAGAAGCCAAGACCCTATAAAATGATAAAAGAAAAAAGGAATCGGAAATTTATCAGTGAATCAACAATCAAAAACTGAATAATCAAAATATCACTTTAGTAGAAAAACATTTGCAAAGCGATAGATTAAAAATTTTAATATATATAGATTTAGTAATTAATATGGTTTAATGGAGCTGAATTATCTTACCTTTAAATCCCTGAATTTTTTAAACATATATAATAAAAATCTATTATGGAAATTTCGGAAATTTATTATTAAAATTATTATTATTAATTATTATTATTAAAATTAAAAATTTTATAGTTTTTCAGCAGTGTATATATTTTTAAATTAAAAAATTGCATTTTATTTATAGGCTTTTTAAGTTTTATATAAATAATATTTTATTATTTTTATTATTTTTTAAATAAATTTTAATTATATATTATTATTAGGGCCCACAAAAACATGCAAATGCATGTTTTGTATGCCGATATGCCTTGAAGAGAGAAGCTCAAAAATGATGTTTTTAGATTGGTACGACACTTTAAAACCCGGTTCTTAATGCATATTTTTGCATATTTAGGCATATTTAGGCACTTCCGTGCATATTTGCATATCGGTGCATATTTTGCCATATTTTGCATATTTTTATCAAAATTTGTGCATATTTTGTCATTTTTTCGGAATTTTACCTAAATTTATGCCAAAATTTATTATTTTTCAAAAAATTTTTTAAAAATTTTTCTCAAAAAATTTTTCTATAAAAAATTTTTGAAACTTATTTTTGAAAGGGAATTTTTAATGGGTTTGTATGGGTAAGTGTTGATTTCAGTAAAAATGTTAGATTACTCAAACTCTAACAAATATGCAAAAATATCTTTTTTTGTTTTTTGATGCATATTTAGTGCATATTTTGATATATTTTGCATATTTAGGTGCATATTTTGGGATATTTTGGTGCATATATATGCGCATATATTGCAAATATTCGTGCATATTTTTGTGGCCCTAATTATTATTATTTATTCATTATAAAATAAGAACAAAAGGGTGGGAGACCACTTACATTGTTCCTTATATATTTTAGCTGGGCTCTTATTTTTAATTGTCTATAATACAATGAATCAACAGTCATTCAATTACCAATTGGTGAGATATTTGGGGGAAAGCATTTCTTTTTTCGTTTTGGCCATTACCTTTTAATTTTAAGATGAATTATAAATCATATTTAACGGATTTCTACGTTGTTTTTTAAAATAATTCTTTATAAATATATTTTTAATAATTCAATTGTTTTCAATCGAAAATTTTTTAAAATTATCTCATTAAATAATTGTTGATATTGGCATAAGTTGGGTATTTGAGTATACAAATCAATTACCTCATTATGTTCAACAATTCTCTTTCTCAAATTATTCTTTTCTAATATTTATATTAATTATAAGATTAATATACCGTAAAAGCTCTAATTGAAACCCTGGGTTTCTATTTTTCAAAGGGTCGTTTTTGATGGGTTTATAATAGAGGTGGGTTTCTACTAGAGGGTGGGTTTCTATTTTTCGATCCTTTCATAATTTAAATTCTCAAAATTTATGTAGGTCAAATTTTCTCGAATCATAAAAATTTTGCAATATTATAATTTTTTTTCATGTCTTTTGTGCAGAAATTTTATATTTCTCATCACCATAAATGAAAATTTTAAAATCCTTTAAAAGCTATCAGTCTGGAAGCTATCATACGATAAATCGTCGCGATGTGAATCAGCAATATTCGGGACATCAATTGAATACCCAAGACTGATCTGATCCCTATAACTACATATTGTCCTACTATTTCTGTTCTCTTATCTTATTTTTAGAAAATGAATTTTATTCACATCTGCGGTTTGAACGCGATCAATGAATAAATATCCTTTATAACGTGTGATACCCTTCTTTTACGTTTCCTATCCCGCTAGCCCTTATAACAAGAATATGTTTAGTAGAGTAAGACTAAAACAATTTCTTATAATACTGACAATATATCTAAGGTTGGTTGTTCCTGGTACCTATAAATTAATTTATTAAGATTTGATATTTATTAAGATTATTAAGATAAAGATTTGATATTCGCCCCCACTGAATAAAACCATAATTCGTCCCAAAGTACAAATACCCTCATTTCGTCCCCTAACTTAAAAATGGTTAAATCTTGGAAATTTACTAGGGATTTTTAGGCAATTTCCATAAGGCTCTTCTCTCATTCGAAAGCCAAAGGTTTTTAAATTTTTTTAAGCTTAAAAAACTTTGGGATATTCATGAAAAGTTGAACGCAGCCGGTGTTATTCTACTCATTTTTATTCTTACTCTTTTCTCACTCTTATTTTCTTACTCTATTTAGAAAAATTTTATGGGTGGGTTTATAATAGAGGTGGGTTTCTAATAGAGGATGGGTTTATATTTTTCAATAGGCTTCTAACGACCTTCAACATTCGTTAGGATTATACGTTAGGATTCAATTAAAAAATATTTATTAAACTTTATTAATGCTAGTTTATAAATTGTGGAATCTTGCGAATTGTGGAATCTTTATTCAGTGGGGGCGAATATAAGGTGGGTTTATATTGGAGACTTCTAAAATTTAAAATTAAAAAAATTAAAATTATAGATTAAAATTAAAAAATAAAAATCTAAATTTTTTTATAAGATTGTTTGACGTGTTAATTTTATAAGATTGTTTAATATTTTTAATTATATTAAATATATTTTTTTTAAATAACGAAATTTTTTAAATAAAAAATAATTCAAATTTTAAATAGAATTTCACAAGAATTTCATTGCTGTAATAAGGTTTTCAGAACACAGATTAGTCCGAATCGAGT
>ABLG01002152.1:0-20832 GCA_000172435.1 Meloidogyne hapla
GAAATTTTCTGATATAAAAATAAATAAACTTTTACAAATTGCACTTTTGTATTTTCTGATTGTAAAAATAAATAGAACTTTTTTACAATTTGTAAATTTTACTTTTGTAAAATTAATTAAATAAACTTTTTTCTTTTAAAATCTTCTTCATCATATATCCAACCTTTTTTCAACTTTTGTCTTTTGTACCCAATTTTTTAACAACCAGCCTGTTGTTTCAAAAAGTAGAGTTTGAAAAGATTAAACAAATCTTTTTAATTTCGTTTCCAATTATTATTAAATCTCAAAATATTAATTAGATAGAACATATTTTTCAAAACTTGAAAAAAAAACTTAAATAGGACAAAAATATTTTTGTCTTCATTTTAAATATTATCTTTTATTTTTCTTTTAATTAATTATTTCTTATTAATTATTTAACTTTAATCATTTTCATTGTTTTTAAATTATTGAGATTCTTTATTTAAATATTATTTAGAATTTATTTGATTTAAATTTTCTATTTTTTCAATTTTATTTTTAAGGCATTTAAATTAAATTTTTCTGTTTTTCTGATTAACTTTCATAGTTCATTCTAAATATTTTTTCATTATTATTTTTATTTTTTACATGATATTTTTAACATTAAATTGACAGTTACTCCAACATTTTGGCAATTTTATTTCAGCAGAAAGATTTCAGATTTAACTAGATTTTTGGGCAGTCTATAAAGTTTTTTTTTAATTTTAAAATAAAATTTCATAATTAATTAATTTGAATTTTTCTTCTGTAAATCTGAATTTTTTAAATCTTTTTCATTATTACCAACATTTTTTCATAAAAAATTTTTTTAAGAAATTATAATTTAAATTAATTTATTTAATTTTTATTTTACTTTTTAATATTTCCAAATATTTTTTCAATTTTATTTACTTTTGGCAAAAATAAAATAAAAAAATTTATTTTATTTTTGACTTTCTTAATTTCTCTTAATCTTAATCTTATTTTTCTTTTTTTTTTTGAAAATGTCCTCACTGATATCAACCATTCTTTTTTTGGATATTTAAAAAAATTTTTGTCAAGTATTTATTAAATATTTTCTATTTTAATTTTTTGAGGTTCATTACAAAATATAACCCTTGTGACAATTTTTATAAAGTGACTTTAATAACTTAGTCTTTTTTCGATTATTGGGGACGATATAGAAAAAATTGAGATTTAATAGTAAATCATAAAAATAAAACTATAAATTTTAATCCTTTCAAACTCTCATACCAACCCAACGAACCCGGACTTGACGGAAACGGAACGGAAAACGGATCAAATGAACGGAATGGCTGTAAGTTAATTATTTACCATAAAAATTTTTAAGATCAAAAATATGTAAAGCTTGTTTATCCAAACTAAGAATAATGATTCTATAATTATAAATGAAACGAAATTTAAAAATTATAATAAAATTATATTTTATTTAAAGAAAATTATAAATAACGTGCCAATGATTGGGATGTTGTTAATGGTAATGATTTTTGTATTAATTGTGAATGGAGCTCCAACTCCAAAAAAAGATGTCGTGTATGTGCGTCGCAAAGTAGATTTTTAAGAATGTATAAATCATAAAATTTATTATAGGATATATTCCCATGTCCAAACTGTGAAGATTGGTGTAAAGATGATCCAAAATTTTCGTGTGATTATTCTTGTGATTATAAAGATGATGTTTATTATTTAACAAGACCATGCGAAGAATATAATGATGAAAATTATAAAATTTATAAAGAAGATGAACATTATTTTAAAGAAATCCAGAAACTTGTTGAAAACAAAACGTGCATTTATGTACCACTTTACTATCCATTGTAAGTGAATTATTTAAAAAAAACTAATTAGTATTTGAAAAATAGTTTTAACGAGATTTCAAATAAATTATTTTATATTATATAACCTAATAATAAAATTATCTTTTCATAAAATTTCAGATGTAGTCTAGAAGAAAAAGCATACGTTGAAGGAGGTGAACCGTAAGTAAATTTTATTAGTACATAAATGTGCTCGAGATTCAAGTCTTGTGTATTAAGAGAAAATCTCCCAATATTTGAAAAAAGTAGTATTGTTTGATTCGGACAAATCAATCAATTTATTCGCATTTAGTAAATTCTGAAAATACCTTTTTTTCATGTTTGGTTCTGGTTTCTAATACTTTTCAAGAATTGGAACTCTTATAGTAATATTGATAAATTTATAATATAAATTGATATTTAATATTGATAATAAATAATATTCCATTTAAATAGGTGTTGTAAAATGATAAAGGATTGTGCTACTGAACATAATGATGCGATGGCTCGGATAACTGGCTCTAATATCAAGGATCTTTTCTATGCGGCAATGTATCATTTAATAACAATTTGCAAATTATTTTTTCTATTATTTTCTCGATTATTTTCCCACCCTTAATAATTTCAAACCCTCTAGTAATTCCCCATTCTAGGATTGAAATAGTAATTCACATGAGGAATTAATCGAGAAAAATTGGTAAAAAGCCTTATAAATATAGATACATTTTCATATAGAAAAGTATATTTTCATATGAAAGAGTACCTAAATATGTATATATTTCAATAAAATTTTTTGAACCTATATTTAGAACTGACAGTTGCTTACCAAACTTTCCTCCCGGAAATGTTATCGACATATGGACATTTAGTTATGATAATGGTACTACAGGACCTTTTTCGCTGGAGTCAGATTCTTCGGAATTACTTAATTGGTGTAACATGTAGGTTTTTTCTCTTTTTATGACAAAATTATTTTCTATTCATATGAAATAAGATAATTTTATCACCAAAAAATAAATTTTACGTTTTTAAAAAATATTTAAAATAGAAAATAATACGAAAAGTAATTATAACTACTTAAATGAAACTTTAATAAAATAATATTTCCAAATTTCATTAATTTAATTATTTCCTTAAAAAGGCAATGTACTAACGGTAGACTTGTACGTAATTTTTCCTTGCCAATACAAATTTTACCTCCAACCACTAAAACAACATCTTTGACTAAAACTAAAATTCCGACCACCCAATTAACAACCTCAATGGCCCCAATTCCAAAAACTCCAAACTCTACTTTAACAGCAAAAGTTGATAAAACGGAAGCTATTTCCCAAGGCAAGAGGGTTTTTTCGATTTCATAAATAAAAGTAAATTTAAGTTATTGCCGGAATCCTTGGAATTAATTTTGTCATTGTTGGGGTAGCCATTGTTGCGGTTATGGCAGAACTGATTTGAATGCCATTAGTACATGTGTCCCAATATTTTTTGAAGAATTCCTGAAAAGGACAATCTGATAAATAAATTAATTTATTTCGAAATAATCCTTTTTCAACTTAAAATTTTGCAAAATTTTAAGAAATTCTTGAAAAAAAACTAATCTTAATGAAAAATGTAAAATTTCAAAAGAAAAAAATTTGATTACCTTTTTAAAAAAATATTTAAAAAATTCTTTTAAAATTTTCTTGAAATTTTGCAAAATATCCTTTCCCCTTCCCAATATTATATTTAATTTAATTAACCGATAAAAATTCTTCCTTCCTTTCTTTATCTAATCTATTAAAGATATAAGTTCTGAAACTTAGTCTTTAAAAATTAATTCAAAAATTCTTGTACCGAAAATAATTAACACTTTATCAAAAACATAAATTAAATAATCAAGCTCTTAAAAACTCGCTGCAAAATTAATAAACTGAAACAAATAGTTTTAATACAGCAAAAGCATAAGCATATTTAACAATATTTTCGTTAAAAATATTAGATCTAAAAATTCCTAGACTTTAACCCAATTTTACTTGATTTTTCTAGTCCTAATCTAAAATCTGGTTTAAATCACAGCCTATTATTTCAAGTATTTTTTTTGAAATTCTTCTTTTTATATCTTTGTCCCTGACAGTTTTGTTAAAAGACTGAAACCAAAAATTAAAACAAAAATTAAAGGATTAAGAAGAAAAGATACCTTTTAATCATAAAATTATCAGAAAAAAATATAATATGATAACTAAATTTAATAGAAATTTACATTATTCCTACTTTTAAAGGAAATGCGTTAATGGGCGCCTTCAACACGACACTGTTCGACTTGTTATTGAAAATAAGGAAAATGTTGTAAAACTTCAAGGAGATGTAATTAAAAAATTATTAAAGAAAAAGAAAAAAATATTTAAAGTGCTGGGTTTTCAGAATTCGACACCTGATCCTGAGCCTAAATTTATTTAAATTTTGGGTTAATATTCAGTTGGGAATTTATATAAAAATTATTTATAGAAAAATATTCGAGATCTTACTTTTCTGAGATATCCCGGCTGGTCCTCTCGTGACTGTTCATAAAAAAAGAAATTTTGAAAAATTATTTAAAAAATATTAAAAATATTATAAATAATAAAAAAAAAGTTTAGTTGATTGAAGTCAAGCAACAGCTTAAGGAAGCGAAGGAAGAGTATAAAAAAATGAGGGATGAGGATAAGAAAGAAAGGACGAAAATGACGGACAAGCATAATGAAGATATGAGGAAATCGAATGAAAGAATAAGAATCCTAGAGGGAAAGGTCGCCGTAAGTGAAGGAAAAATTGAGAAACTTGAACTAGATGTTGATGTGCTAATGAAGTGGAAGGCGATTGTTGAAGATGAGCTTGAGGAAGCACGTGCCCAATCAACAGCAGGAAAAGGCTGTCAAGCTGACAAATTTTCTGAAGGACCGGCGGCAACGGGAGGGCAAAAACCTGGAGGAAAACGACCTGGAGCTAAAAAAGGTGTGACCAAAGCACCTGAGAGGTCTGCTGGCCAGAAGTTCGTGGACGGTCAGTCAATTTCGGATTATTTTTATACAAAATTTTATTTAATATTAAGTTCCTTTTCCCAGGATTTTTTTGTTCCGGTTCCGGTTTTTCAGTGGAACTTTTTTAGGCTCTAAATATTAATTTGTATGAGCAAACTTTGATTATTTAGGAAAACATTTTTGCTGAAAATTAAGCCAAAAATCCAATTCTATCCGCCTCATACCCATCCCATTATCCTCAATTCGTTAAATGGATTTCTAGTATCCTAACTATTTTTATTTTTTAATTTTTGAATTTTTTGGAGTTTTGGAAAATAATGAAAAATTTCATCTTTTTTACAAAAATTTGCAGACCCGCTCCGCTTCCTCAAGGGTAAGCTCATCGCCGGCTTGAAGAAAGGTATTAACAGCGTCCTGAACTCTCTGAACTCGTTTTGCATCACCCAGACTGGTGGAGTGGGTATCCCCATCTGTGCGATCCTTTACGATGTGACGAAAGAACTGGCGTTGGATGCCCTCGACGAGCTGTGTGACGCAGCGGACGACCTGCTGAATAAGCTTATGGAAAGTGATTTCCTCAAAAACATCACAAACGAATTGACAGGCTGGGTAACAAATATCCTCCCATTTTAAATAAGTTTATTTTTTACACTTAAATTTCCTTTTACCTAAATTTAAAATATTTTTTAAATAAGCTCCATTAAAATGTTTTTAATTTTTCTAAATTCCCCCCTTTATTTTCTATATTAAATAAATTCTAAAAAATTTCAAAAAAAAATTATTTTTAATATTTCCAATATTTATTTTTTTTCTGGGCCCAAAACTAAATTATTTTTTAAGTTACTAAATTATTTAAAATTAGTATTTCTTAAAATTTCTTAAAATTTATCCAAATATTTTTTTATTTAAAAATAGGGATCGGACATTGAAAAATCATAAAAATTTTCAAAATAATTGAGTCAAATTTTGAAAGCAATAATTTCTTAAAAATTTTTGATTTTGACCGATCCCTCAATTCTATATTAAATAAATAATTATTTAATTATTTATTTAAAAATCTTTTTATTTAAAAAATCTATTTATCCATTTTTTTGTCATTCATTCATAATAAACTTAAAATTTAAGTTTAAATATTTAATAAACTTAAAATTCTATTTTCTAAATTCCCCAGATTTTTATTTATCATTTAATCACTTAATCATTTAATTGAAAAAATATATTTTTTAGCTAACAAATAGTACCCATAGACCAATTTTCTATTTTTATCTCTGACCAACTTTTCGAATTCTTTATTTCCGGGTTCAGAACTATAGCCTCTTATCAGTAAATAACTGATAGGATTTTGTAAAGGATTTATTGAATTTAATGAAGAAATCGAAATTGTTGGTATTTTTCTTTTATCATTTTCCTCATATTTTATTTTATCTCTTAATCTTATTCCCTAATTTATAATTTTTATCTTTCATTATTATTTTATTTTTGTTTATTTATTATTTTTTATTTATTATTCATTAATTATTAATTATTTTTATTTTATTTTATTAATTAATTTATCTATTATTAATTAATTATAATTAATTTATTAATATTTATTAATTATTATTTTATTTTATTTATTTTTATTTATTTTAATTATTATTTAATTTTCATAAGAAAATTTTATTTATTTATTTTTACAAGTTATTTCTCGAAATAACGAAAAAAACCCCAAAAATTTATTTAATTATTTATTTTTATTCCATTCCCAATTTATTTAATTTGTGCTTTTAAATTTCTTTTTGTGATAATAATATTTTTAACTTAAAAATTTATTTATTTTTAATAAACAGATATTTTAAAAACCTTTTATTTTATTTTTGACTTTAAAAGATCAACCAAACCCCTTATAACAATAATTTTTGTTAATGGATTTATTTTAAAAATAAAATAAAAATTTTTAAAAATTAGATAATAAAAAAGGTTTTTAAAACCTGAAAATTTTGTTATTTTGATAAGCCGAAAATTAACCGGACTTAAGACAATTTAAAAACCGATAATAGAGACAATTTCGGAAAATGAATGATTTTATAAAAATTCACTTAAAATCAAAACCTGTATTTGATAAAACAAGACCTAGTTTTTAAAATTTGGATTAAAAGCAAATTGATAAAAAAAACTGATAAAAAAGAATGCTTAGATTTGGTGAGAAGAAAAAAACATAATGGGAAATTGGGGCTTATTTATTTGCTAACCTTGTTATCTTTTATCATTGTCCCCATATGTTTTTTTGATTAATCTGTTGATCTTTTGAAAAATCCAAGTATATAATAATATCATTTATGTAGTGCAGGGCTAATTATTTGAGAGGACAATTAATAGAGTAAATACCGTACATAATCCTTTATCATTTTTAGCCTAAACCATGTGTAAATGAGTAATCTTTGGAATAATTTTAATTTTAAATCATACCTACTAATCTATAAATTCAGATTTAAAAAATTCTACTTTAACTTTGTAAAGCTTGCCAAAAATTTCGAAATCTTTTAGAAAAATCTTAAGAGGAAGAATTCTTAACAAGCGAGATTTCATCTTAAATAATACCTCATTAAAAAAATACCCAAATATGAAAAATTTTTCTTAGATATTCTATGAAATTCTTATGGAAAGGGTGGGCCGAACACTTCGGCCCTCTAGGTATAATAAAATTTCTAAGTTAAATGCGATTTTTTAAAAATTATTTATTGAAGGTCCTTGTGTACGAGCTCATAATTTGAAAAAATTTTTTATTTAAATATTCTATTAAATTCTATTATAAATAGTAGAAGTCTTCTACTAACTATTTACTATAGAATTTAATAGAATATTTAAATAAAAAAATTTTTTCAAATTATGAGCTCGTACAAAATTTTTTTATTGGAAATTAGTGAAGCTACCTATATATATTAAGGGAAGAAAATCTTTTTCTTCCCTAGAAAACATAAAATTTCTAGTTTTTACGATGTTTTTTAAAAAATCGTTTATTTTGGTTTGATGACATTTTGGACATATTGCTTTAATTTCAAAAAATTTTTTTATTGGAATTATTGAAGGTACCTATATATTTTAAGGGAAGAAAAACTTTTTCTTCCCTAGAAAACATCTATATAAGGCAAAGTAATTTTTTTTTAATTTCCGTATTTATTTATCGTAAAAATAAAATAATTCAAGAAATCAAAGAATTTTCAAAGAAAATCAATTGTTAATGAAAATTCTTTTAGAGATTTCAAATAAAAATTTTTTTGAACAATAATTTTAGTAAGATATTTCCGGGGTTTATTTTTTTCATTAAATTTAATTGTTTTGGGCATTTTTTTCTGCCTTTTTGCCTGTCTGTTTTAGGCGCTTATTTTTCTGATTTTATTTGCCTAATCATTTAAAACAAATTTTAGCCTAATTTTTTTTTCAGAAAAATAGTTGAAATACTAAATATTATTTTAATTAAATTTATGCTTTAATAAATAACATTTAAAATAAAATTTTTTTTTTATTAAATAAAAAGGATGCCATTCTTGTTAATTATTTGTTTTTTAAGTTTTTTTTAATTTTATTTTTATTTAACAAGAATGGCTTTAAATTTTCATTAAAATATTTTTAAAGATAATTAAAATTTTGTTTCTTTTATAAAACGGGTTGGAGGAGGAGGGAAATTAAGACAAAAATAAAATTAGATGGGGAAGAATTATTTTGGCGGAAGGGAGAGAAATTAGGTTACCGTATTTTCTTGATTAATTACCTCTCTCATTAAGCTGTAATAATTACCCCATACAGCGAGACAATTACCCAGGGTAATTATTAAAGAAAATACAGTAACAAATGAGAAATTTGAAGGAAACCAGGGCCATCAGCATTTAAAGTTCATCTTTTATTTTATCCTCTACCAATTTTTTAAGTTTCTCAACGGCAACTAGTGTGATTTCTCCATAATTATATGTTGCAAACTTTTCTTTGAAAAATTCAGCCGAAGCCATTTGGATTATTGTTGCCTTGTAAGCTGCAGACTCGAGCAAAATCTGCGTTTCGGGAATGTTGTTGTTGTTGGCAGAAGCTTTGGCTTTGAGAAGGTCGTTGTCTGCATCTTCTCGGGTGTTGTTTAAAAGCTCCGCGAGTTCTGCTTCAGCCTCGGCAACAATTTTGTAACCGTTGTTAATTTGCCACACTGCCTTGATGAGGGTGTCGTTCACTTGTTTATCGTTGGCCGGGAGTGTACCTTTCGTAACACTTTCCAACACCTAAAAACAGATTTAAAAATTTAACTAAATTACAATATTATTTGGCTTAAAAAACGCCTTATTCCACCCTTTCTTAAATTTTTTGAAATTGACTGTATTATATCCAAAATCTACCCGAGATTTTGAAAATCCAAAAAAGACATTTATTTCCTAACGCAGAATTTTTCTATGAGTCCTTTCCCAATAAATTTTTACAAAAAACATGCCTTATTCACTTTCGCTTCTTGCTCAATGGAGAGGATTCTCACACTAATCAAGGTGTCAATCTGCCGTAGTGCAAGCATTCTGCCCTCATCTAAGTAGCAACTTTGGCAAATTTTGGAAGGTGGTAGAGTGGAAATGGAGGACCAACACCGGGCTACAGCACTTTAAATTGAAAAATTTATAAATAAATTTATGAAACATATTTCTTTAATTTAATTCAAAACCTCACCTATCACATATACACAAGCCATATTTGCAAGGTTCCTGTTCCAAACATCTGATTTCGTGTTCTTCTGAAAGAGAAAGATTTAAAATACCGTATTTCTTCTAATAGAAGCACTGTGGTTCTATTTTTCAACCCTACTTTTTGGTGTGGTTATAATAGAGACTGTGGTTCAAATAGAGATGTGCTTTTATTAGAAGAAATACGGTATTAGAGGGATTTAAATCCGAAAACAGTAATTTCAGAAAATTAGTGATTTTAAAAATTCCCCCAAAAGATAACAGAAAAACCAAAAACGGGGTCTAAAAATCAGATTAATTGAAAACTAGGAGTAACGTTTTCTTAAAAATTGTGGGAATATACCTTTAAAAGAAAGCTTAATTTTAAACCAATACAGTATTTTTTTAAATTATTTTATTGCTTACTTTCAAAAATCTCAGTTTCAATTTTATAATTTGAGGTGTTAATGGAAATATAATGAAGGCCAGATGGAATAGATGGACATTCCTTTATTAAATCCTTCATGCACACGTGATGGGCGTAGCAGCATCTAAATTTTAATTTTTTTAAATTAAAAAATTGAACCATTTGTCAAAAAATATTTATTTACCGATTGATATCATTGGCATCTTTGTGGGTGCCTCCACAACTTAATTGAATAATTTAAATAATTTTAAATTTTGTGATTAAAATAACTTACTGGCAACTATATTTGTCAAAATATGTCGGCATATGATGTAATACGCGCACCCTGGCTGAAAAATAAATTTAAAAAATTATTCAAGACATGTCATGTCCAGAACCATGGCCTAAGCATAAGATAATATTTCGTTGGTGTACTGTACTTCACTATATTTAAAACAGTTTTCCCTGCCCCCTCTGATTATACTTTTTAATCAGACTAATCCAAGGTCTGTGATAATTATCCCAATAAATCTTTTAATACCTCCTGGCAGTTCTCACGAGACTGATGTTTGAAATAAACATTACGATTGTTGTCCAAAGCGTAATGTTCACTCCAGAACATTAAGTCTAAATCCAATATGGCAAATCCAATGACCTCTTCAAGCCGAATTCCTTCATTGCTGAAGGATTCCCAGAAGGCATTGTAGCCCATCATGCCCCTTATTTTGGCTAAAATATTTAATGAAAAACTATATATTTATAAGTTAAAGCACCCAGTTCTTTGGACCTTCCCGTGATCAACGCTCTAAAGAGCTCAAACATAGTGGCATTAGTAATGTGGAAGTGTCCACTAAAATATTTTAAAAATTTAAATATTTTTATCATCTTAAAATGCCAAACCTACGGCCAGCCATGTCCATATGCACAAAGATGGTGCTCGTGTCGATGTTTATGAAAAGCTTAAACCCATTCCATTGGAGCTCTTCTCCTTTAGAATTTGCCTTCATGCAGGATCCTTCATCTATGCAGTCCTGGCATATTCTGGGGGAATTTCCTGGGCGAATCTTATACAAAGCCGGCAGCTTGAACTCGTGTGTGTTCAATACCGGGTTCGTAAATTGGCTTTCATAGCAGAGAACCAGTCTGTTAAATTAATTTTTTATTTAAATATTAAATTAAAATATTTAGTGGTTAATTTTTAGAATATTTAAATAATAAAATTGTCTTTTAATTTTTGTCTATTTAATCAAAAAAAATAATTTTAAAGTAATTTTTACTTAATAAAATTAAAAAAATTTTTTTCCACGTACTCGGTACATTTGGTGACTGGGTCAACCATTAAGTTTAATACATTTCCACAGTCCATTCCGTTTCTTGAGCATTTTTTGTATTCAGTTGCCGAGGCCGGGATAAGCATGAGCGAGACGAGAGAGGCGATGGTGAGCCAATTTACTGTCTTGAACGAGTTCAAGACATTTTTAACTTAATTTTTAAATTTTAATTAATTATTTTATATTATTGTAGAATTACAAGCATGTCCGTTTGCAAGTCCATTTCCGTTTTCCATCTTCATTTTCAGTTCTAAAATTAATATAAAATATAAATCTTCTTACTTTCTTTATTTTTAATAAAATATTTTTCATATTTTAAAATTTTAATTACCAGTTTTTTCGTTTCCATTGGGTGAGGCAAGGCCTTCCATAATTTTTCTATAGAATTTAATTTATTAAAAAAATTTTATTTTTTAATTTTTCTGATTTTTAAAAGGAAATATTTATTTATTTTTTAAAATAAACTTACTTTTTAATTTTATTAAACTTTAAAGCACAAAATAAAAAATAGAAAACAAACATAATAATTTTAGAAAATTTTTAAAAAAATATTAGGGGGTTAGGATTAAATATTTATGATAGATTTTCTACTGAATTCAATTTTAATTTATATTAAAAATTTTTTAATGGCGTGTTATAAATGAATCACTGCTTTTAATAGCTGGAAATTAAAATAAAAATTTTTTTAATGAATAAATAACAGCTTTTAATGTTTTAACAATTTATTTTATCTCTTCTCTCATTTATAAATAAATTAAATAAAAATATCAGTTTTTGTCTGATCAGATGATTATGTTAGAAGGATAGTTTAACAACACAAACTGATCAAAGCAAAAAATTAAAATTGAAAAAAAAACTTTTTTAATGGAAAAATTGAAATAAAATTAGCTGATGTCCGCAAAATAATTTTTAAAATAAATTTTTAATTTATTTAATATTAATTAATTTATTTCTTAAAATTAAAATTTAATAAAATTAATAAAAGAAATTAAATTAATTAATAATTAAATCAAAAAAATATCCCTTTTAAAACTACAGTATATTCTCTCATTTCTCTTGGATTTGTTAACTCATTTCTTCTCTCATTTTACTTTTTCTTTCATTTACCTTAATTACTCATTTTCAGATTTTTTTGTTTGAATAGTCTTTAAAAAAATTTAAATCTTAATTATTTTTTATTAATTTACACGTCTAAAGGCTATTTTATTTTATGAATTTTATATTTTATTAAATTTGAAGGACTTCCTCCTCCTCGTGTTTTAATAGATTTTTTCTTTTCATTTGTATTTTACTTGAGAATTTTATTAAAATATTTTTGAAAAACAAAACGAAAGAAATACATGGCCTCTGAATATCTTTTTAGCGATAACATTAAGAAAATCCAGAATAATGGAGTTTATAAAAGATTTAATCTTCGAGATCCCGACATCCTAATTTCAATAGGAAAAAGGCTAATTTAATAATTATTTTTACTCATTATTATATTAAAATGAATATTTATTCAATTTTCCAATATTAAAAAAATTTTAAGACAATCTCAATTATTTTTTTTATTTTATTAAAATTTGAAGGACTTCCTCCATCTATTGTTTTAATAAATTTTTCTTTTAATTTTTATTTTACTCTAGAATTTTATTAAAATATAAAATAGACAAAAAAAATTCATTTTTTTTGTCTATATTTACGGATATTATGCAAAAATAGAATAAAAAGGGATCAAAATCCAACGCTAAATTTAATCAACAATTTTTATCTACTCTCAAATAAATTTAACAGTTGATTTATGAGCTGGCAATAAATGTAAAAATGAAAAAGTAAAAAGTGAAATAAAAAATATTTAAAATCGTTTTCAATATATATTAAAATTTAAAATAAAAGAGTAATAAATAATAAATAAAATTTCAATAATTAAATAAAAATTAAATGAGTATATTTAAAAATAATGTTAGATTATTTTTTAAAATAGAATAATATAAGTACATTTAAAAAATTTTTGAGAAATGTTTTCTAACAATTTCGAGTATATATTAAAAATTAAGTAAATATACCTAGGAATATTTAAAAATATTTTAAAGAAATTTAAATTAATTAATAAATAAAGTAAAATAAGTTTTAAAGAGCTCGACTTAAAGAGATTAAATTATGAGAAGAAATTAATAATGCGGATTTAATTTGTAAATTTAAATAATCAGATTGTTCCAATTAGAATCGGAACTTTAGGAAATTTCAAGGATATACTCATCCCTTAATACCGTATTCTCTCTATAATAATTCCCCTTCATAATAATTACCCCCTCCAGCGAGAGGTTGAATAATAATTACCATGGGCATTTATTTGAGAAAATACGGTAAAAGGAAAAATAAATTGAGGCCAAAAAACCGCTGGAATTATCAGTATAGAACATTAATAATATATATTTCTTATAAAATAGTGAAGGACTAGAATTGAAATTAAACTGGTATATTAGAGTAAATAAGATTTTTTGCCCTCGAAAATCCAAAATATTTTTTTTTAACTTTAAGACCTTCCAGAAATTCCATACAAGCAATTATTCAAGTTGTCTTGTTTCTTCTATCAATCAAGCAATCTTCTATCCATCAAGCACTTCAAATTATTGCCTCTTCAAGACGATTTTTTGAACAAGTCCAGAAGGCTTTGGATTTCATGTCTTTACAATTAAAAATATTTTTTATTTACCACGAGAGAGTCAGTTGCTTTATTATTATTTTATTAAGCGGTGTGGGTTTGAATTGGCATTTCGTGATGGTAAAGAAGCAGCTAAAAAATTTTAATTTATTTAAAAATTTTCATTTTTATTTATTTTTTAAATCATAATATAATTTAAAATTACACATAATTTTAAATAAATTCTTTAAAATTTAAAAATCAACCTGGAGAGAGTCAATTGTTTTATTCTCTCCACTATATGTAAAAACTATCACCCCGTGCCATTCAACATTTTCAAGCTTCACTTTGTCGATAATAGGCTAGCAGCTTATAAGCTTATTCCAAGTGTTGATTTTATAACGAGATTTAGCTTGAATTATTCCCCAATAAAAGCTGCGATTTGCAGGAGGCTTTGGTAGCAGGGCAATTTTCTTTAAACATAAAATTAAATACCGTATTTTCTCAAATAAAAGAAATTTTTGATAATTTATATTTTTATAAAAATTTGAATAAATTGGAAAAATTAATTTTCTATTTTTAATATATTTATTTAAGTTTATTTTAAGCTATTTAATAATTAGGCATTGCATTTTGTCATTTTTCATTGAAACAATCTTAATTTCCAAATCTCATTCCCTTATATTTTAGCCATAAATTTGAAGCTATAATTTTATTAATTTAACGATTTTTTTAATTTCAAAAAAACCATCTCGACTTTGAAGAAATTATTGTTCAGTAAGTCCGGTGTTGATTTATTAAAACATTTCTTGAGCTTGCTACACCTCAATAACCAACCAAACAGCCTCAATAAAGGTTGTAGTTACACGTGTATTCTGGATTGTTTTTGCCCTTTTTGCCAATTCCTCCTCGATTTTGTTGAAATTTTATCCAAAAGACCTTATCTCTGAGTTTATGCGTGTCATCTACGATTATCCGTGGCCTCGAGGATTTCCTTAAAAAATTAAGAAAAAATAATTTTCAATATTTAATTTCATTAATAAAAATTATTTTATTAATTTACTCAAATTTAAACAAAATTAGAAAATTTGAATAAATAAAAAATGTAATTTTCTATTAAATTTTGAGCAAAAAATGTAAAGAAAAATCATTGTTATACGAGAATATAGAGTTTTATTTAACAAAATTTTTAAAGAAATTTTTGGGTATTGAATGTTAAAAAATTAACAAACCATTCACATTTTTTAATCTTGTCATAATACTCATTTCCACAAACCGGCAACTATAATTTTCAATATAAAAAGTTTTTTAATTTAATAAATACCGTAGCTACTTTAAAATAATTTTCCTTGTTTGTCAAGTCAGGTGTTGGGAGGTTAAATGTTTGGGGAGTTTTTCCATTAATTAAACATCCACAATATTGTTTTTGGTTGCAGGCATAATCTGATGTGTTCTTTGCCTTTTTAGTCCGTTCTTCTTTGTAAATTTTTTGCCCATCTTCTTTATGATTATTAACGGCCTAGGGGATTTCTTTAAAATATTTTTTAAAATTTTTTTGAATGTCCTGGTTAATAAATCTCTAAAATTCTCATTTTGAGGCCTATAGCAAAGGATTACCTCAAATAACAAACACGCATTTCTATGCCGTGTTGGCCTGGTGACTTGCACAATACGTCTCTCAGTTTGAGTAGTTAATGTGGGTGAGAAACATGATAGCCAACGGCTAGGATTTTTCCTTTATTTTAGCACTGAATTAATTTTTTTTGAAAATTTTTTGAAAAATTTCTTTGTTGATAATGTTGTCCTTTCAAAATTTACTAAAAAATAATTTTAATAAATTTCATAATTTAATAAATTCAAAAATATTATCAAAAATAATTTAGGCTACCCAAATTTGATCCTATTTATACGCCTTTTTAGCTATTTTAAATTATGATGATTACTCATGGGAAATGGCTTCACAAATTAATTTTTTATATTAAAATCGTACAATTCCCCCCATCGAAAATTGGTTAAAATTATAAGTTTTGGTTGATTTTTAGTAATAAAATATTATTTTTCTCATAATCATAGGACCTCTATTTTAGTGAATTTTTTTAAATTAAATATTTAACTTTGAGAAAACTTTTAAATTAATGAATCAACAAAAAATAATATTTTTTGTTTGATTAATATTAAATTTTGGAATAATAAATAAAAATAATAAAGCCTTTATTTAAAAATATTATTAAAATATAATATTTTAAAAAATGCAATTTACAGCTGTTAATTTAGGTAAGCAATTATAGAATTATTAGTTTTTTTCAAATCACCTTCCAAAAATCATAAAAGTTAAAGAAGCCATGCAAGTAAAAAAATTTCAATATATTGGAATTTCATGAAATTTTTACATATTTAAATATTTCAAAAATTAAAAAATATATTTAAATTATTTCTTTCAAATTCATGGAAATTCTTATAAATGTCGTTAGTATTTAATTAATAGCTTTTATTACGTTTTTTGGGAAAATCATAAATTTTTGATTGATCAAAATTTTGACATATTACTGTATACATGAAAAAAATTTCTACGATTTTCCAAGATATTATTATAGATTTAGTAGGCCAAACATTATATTTCTATAAAAATCATATATTCTAGTTTCATGAACTTTTGACATCATACTGTATAGTTGAATTTTTTTTGAAATTTTGGTAGATTCTTATAGTTTTTATTAGTTATTTCCAAAAAATATCTTCCAAAAATAATAAAATTTGTATAATCCATTAAAGTTAAAAATTTTTTTTAATCATTTTTTCAAAATACTAAAGAAGCTTCAAAACCCCAAATATTTTTTATTAAAATAAAATATTACAAATAATATAAATTAAATTAAAGTGAATAAATAAAATTATTTTTTTTTTATTATTTTTTAATTTATTCTTTAATTAATTCTTTAATTTATTCTTTATTTAATTCTTTATTTTTCAATCCAATTTGCAGGCACCGTCTTTCGTCCAACAATTAATTTTTGCATCTTTCCAGCCTTCTACTTTATCATTTATAATATAGCTGCGATCCTTCATCGCATATTGCTTAGCTTTTCCATCATCCAAATTAATCCATAAACCTCTTAACTCAGCCACTCTTTCCTGTTTAAATAAAATATTTATAAAATCTCAAGGGCCTTTAAGAGGTTTTAAACTTCCCAAAAAGAGAGTTATAGAGGAGTATTAGTGTGCTTGGAAATTTAGTTGAGCTTAGTAAATTATTTGATTATTTGAGTTCAAACCAGTTAGGGTGAATTTTGAAGTAAAATTATGCTTTTGTTTATGAGGTTAATACTATTATAAGAGAAATAAAATTTGATTAAAAAATACATGGTTTTTTGAAAATATATTATTTTTCTACTTACCTTGAAGGATTTCACATCAACAGAAGGCAACTTTACAACTTTTGTTGATTTAATTTGACCACAACTTGAATAAAAAAATTATAAATTTATTCAGAAAAAATTACTAAGACATAGAGAAATTTTTCTTTCACCTGAACCTCTGATTTAAATTTAAAAAAAAATTACTTGTAGTCAATATGAAGCTTCAAATCCACATAATTATCTTTAGGCACACTAGTAGTGAAAATGTTGTCACAAACACGATGAGCCAGTGTGGCGGGAAAAGTAAACGACGCCGAGTTACCATCAACCTTATTACTAGCTGGAATTTTGATTGAAAGGCCAGAAACACTTTGGGCTAGATATTCGCTTTCTTCGCTGCATTTCGAGAAAAAACCGCCGCTTTCCTCAAAATGGGTTACACGCAATCCTGTGATGGTACCTCCCTTAGCACAAGTTGCACAACCATCAAGGATGATAAGCATTTCTTTGGAATTAAATTTATTAAATATTATTTATTATTTTTACTTTTATTTGGGTCATTCTTGGCAACATTTTCTGGCTTCTTACATTCGAAGAATTCAGCCTGATAATTAAAATTTTCAAAATATTCTCAAAGTATTTCACTTCAAGGGTCTTTTTATTTAAAAATTTCTTTTTTAATTTCGATTAGCTTACCGTATTCTCTCCAATTAATGAAACCTTACATTAGAGTGAACTTAGAGGGTATTGAGAAATCGAAAGTTTATTTGAGAGAATACCGTATATTAACAAAAAATTTTGAAATTTTGATATTTAACGAGGAGAAGGAATTAATATTTTTAATTAAATTAATTAAAATTATATTTATTAAATATAAACAAACAAGTGCGCATTTTTTCATTTCATTAAAGAATTCATTTCCGCATACCGGCATCTAAAAATTTAAAATATCATAAAAAGTCACACAAGATTCTAAGTTTAAACATATTCCATTCTAAGGACATATTCAAGAACTACGAAAGTATAAGTTTCAAGCTCAACTTCTTAGAGATAATTAAGAAGGGCAAGAAATCTTAAGTTCCTTCCCTCGAGTTTAGTCAAATTTATAATTTATCGAGTCTGAATACATAGTTGACTGCTTTTAAAAATGAACACGAATACAGAAACCCGTCGATTTTTCGATCTGAAACTCCCCGATACTTGTGTTCAACCCAGAAAATCCTGATACCTACCGTTGCAATTTTGAAGAAATCAGCTGTTGGATTCGGGTATTTAAAATTAGTCGGATTCTTTCCTTCGATGAGGCAACCACAATAATCTTCTTCTCTTAACTTTTTGCAAAAATACCCAGAAGTTTTCTTATTCTCGAATTCTTTACGGAACAGAGTGTGGCTTTGTTCAGGAGGAGAGGAATTTACCTTTAAACAATTAACTATTTTGGTTGGCATTTTTTAAACTTTAATAGCTATTTTAGGGTTAAATGAGATTATTAGATAATTTAAATTGATTATTATTTTTGGCCAAAAATACAATGAACTTCCTAATTCAAAGTAAGGTTGGTGGATACAAATATACGTGGATCCAGAAAAATTTAATAATGTTAGGATATCTGAAAATTTTCGGATCGGATACAGAATGAGGATTATGCAGACCAGACCTTGAAGACTGTGTTACTTTTATAATTTTCTATGATTTTTCCAAGTAATTTAAAATATTACCGAATACACACACATCAACTGGATAATAAAATAAAAATTGAAGAACATTTTTTTAAATTTTATTTCTTAAACTATTAAAGAAAAATTTAATAAATAAATTATTTCATAAAAAAAAATTATAATTTATATTAGTTTATTCCAATAAACGTTGAACTTAATTATTATGTTATTCAGTCAAATGAACTTAAATTTCTTTGATGAACTATTAAACACAGTCGAAGGGTTCAATATATGATGTAGGGTTATATCCCAGTGATAACTGGAGTTGAACTTTTATTATGTTCCTTAAGTCAACTGAGATTAAATAATTTGTGAAATGAATTGGAATTCCAAGTAAAATCTAGACTTTTATTTTTATTAAATAAATGAAATAATTAATAATTAATTAATAACAAATTTAATGAATCAATTAATTAAAATAATTAAAATAAAATCAGTCCTATCTCTAAAATCAAATTTAAAATTATCAATAAACAAGTTTAAAAATTTATTAAAAATATTTTCATGCTGGTTAACAGAGCTAGAATAACTTCCCACGTTTAAAATAATTATCAATAGTCACAATCTGTATTATTGGTTTTCATATTTAAAAATAAAAAATTAAAAAAATCTAATGCTATTAAATCCAAAATTATATTTAGATTAATCATTCTATTTACCTCTACTCAATATAAATTATTAATTTTAGTCAGTTTAATTAAAAAACAAATAAATTTCCGATGATTCATTTAATGTTTAACTAAAATAAAATAAATATATTAATTAATTAATTAATTGAATAAATTAAAATAAAAATAGAAAGGCATGAAGTAAATTTAAAAAATTTTAAATAGGAACTTTTCTCTAAAATAGAGGTTAAAAGTATTCCGGAAAACATTAACAAACAGTACAATACGGAAAATACAATAGTAAAGAAACTATTGTACAATAGTTTTCCGGAACAGTAAAAAAGTTTTCCGGAAACAGTAAAAATATACCTTTGAATTACAAAAAATTCAACTTTCCGGAAAGCATATTAAAAATACAACTGTAAACAAATATTATTCTTTTTTTACAATCAAGTTTCTCCCAAAAATAAAGAGAAACAGAAGTTTAAATTTCTAGAGAACGAACTAAGCAATTAACAAAACAAAGGATTATCCAATTTTGAAATGAACGAAAAATTTTTTTCTTTGAAATTCTAGGAAATTCTTATAGAATTATCTTGCCGAACTCATTGGCAAAATAAATATCATAAAATAATTTGATTCTAATAAATTTTAAAAAATTTCATTCGAATGGAATTTCATGAAATTTTTGACATTTTGAAATGAACGAAAAATTTTTTTCTTTGAAATTCTAGGAAATTCTTATAGAATTATCTTGCCGAACTCATTGGCAAAATAAATATCATAAAATAATTTGATTCTAATAAATTTTAAAAAATTTCAATCGAATGGAATTTCATGAAATTTTTGACATTTTGAAATGAACGAAAAATTTTTTTCTTTGAAATTCTAGGAAATTCTTATAGAATTATCTTGCCGAACTCATTGGCAAAATAAATATCATAAAATAATTTGATTCTAATAAATTTTAAAAAATTTCAATCGAATGGAATTTCATGAAATTTTTGACATTTTGAAATGAACGAAAAATTTTTTTCTTTGAAATTCTAGCAAATTCTTATAGAATTATCTTGCCGAACTCATTGGCAAAATAAATATCATAAAATAATTTGATTCTAATAAATTTTAAAAAATTTCAATCAATGGCATCTTCATGAAATTTTTGACATTTTGAAATGAACGAAAAATTTTTTTCTTTGAATCTCTAGGAAATTCTTATAGAATTATCTTGCCGAACTCATTGGCAAAATATATATCATAAAATAATCTGATTCGGATAAGTTCTAGAGTCACCTGCAGCA
>ABLG01002151.1:0-20119 GCA_000172435.1 Meloidogyne hapla
AAATAATATTGAAAATTATAACCAAAAAATATAATTTGGAGATTAATTAAATTAGAAAAATGGATGATACAACTTAAAAAACCTTTGGTAGAGACTGGCAGATGAGTCGTTATAAAAAAAGTGTCTCATTAATGGTAAAACACAAGTCCACTTTATTTATAATAATTAATACTAAAAAGATTGACAACCGTTTAAATATTTATTAATAAAGTTAGGAGGATTTTTTTTAAAATCGTAATAATGGCCAGAGATTGAATTAAAAAAAAATATTAAAAAATATTAATTTTATACAGCATTCTTATAATGATTAACAGAAAAATGTAAGAGATGTGATCATCAATTCATTATTTTATATATTCTAGCAGAAAAAAGACAAAATCATTTTCTCTTTTATTTTTCTCAGAAGTGTCAGCTAACGCAATCTCTTTCAGGAAAAGTAGAGAGAAGTGAATATAATTTTAAAAAAATATGAATCGTTCAAATAAAGAGAAGAATAAATGTAAAGTAAAAAATAAAATTGACAAAAGTTTTTGAATTAAGGAAACCGCGAAAATTTTGTGTAAAATATTTTAAAAAGAATTAAAAAAAAAGATATTTAAATAAGCAAAAAGAAAAATTTAAATAAACTAAAGTTTAAGAGAATATAATTTTAGGAATGTTTTATAAAGTATTTTAATTTAATTAAGTCAATATCTAAGAAAAGATGAAAGCCAAAGGATATAAAAATAGAAAGAACTTGGCATTAATAAGAGTTAAAATTATAAAGATTTAAAAAAAGAAAGTATAAATCCAAAGAATTTTCTAAAAAAATAAAAATGAAATTGTAGAAGAATTTATATAATTAATTGAAAAGAGAGGGAGGTAATTTAAATTAACAAATCTTTTCTCAATCTAATTTTGCCCTTTCTTTATATGCCACCGACTACTTTTTTTTATTATTTTAGTGGCATTACTGAGAAAATATATAGAAAGATTCTTTTATTATAAAAAAATTAAAAAGCGTGGGAAAATAAAAAAAAAGAAGATCAACAACGATAACAACTTTTAAATATTTTTAGTTTCTTTTTTAAAATATAATTTACATAAAGAAATAAAATAAATATGTAGTAGAAGTAGTTAATAATAAATGTACTGTCCCCGATTTATTACTTTGTTTTGAATGCCGTCAATGAAAGTTTTGATGAGCTTGAGAAAATAAAATGAACAGGAAATGTTTCTTTTTGTGTTTTACGAGAAAATAGAAAAAGAAAATGAGATTTGAGAGGATATATTTTGTATAAAATGGATTTAAATGAGTTTGATATTAAAAAGAGGAATTAAAAAAGAAAATAAATATTTTTAAAAATTTTGAGAATAATTTAAAAAATAATCAAATTTAAAGAGAAAATAATAATTAATTAAATAAAAAAAGTATTAAAATATTTAATTAAATAGTGATAATAAAAAATAAATTTATGTGATTTGGCAAATTAATTTTGGCCACATCATTAATAGAAAAAAACAAATTTAAAAAAAAAATAAAAATTCCAATAAATCTTTAAAAAAAATTTTTTGACTGACAAATTGAGCAAAAAATTAAAATTAGGAATAAATCGAAATCATTTATTGGGGTGAAAAGAAATAAATATCTGAACAACAAAATATAAAGATGTAGCAAAAAGAACAGTTTTAAACGGCCTAAGAAAAAGAGGGAATAAATTTTCGTCATTTAATGTGTGAATGAAGGCCATTGCCGGTAAATTGAAGAAAAATGCAGAAAAAGCAATTTTAAAATAATTTTTAATAATTTTTTAAAATTAATAGGCCTCAAAAAATCAATAAATTTTAATAGGAATATCATCTTCAGTTCAGCTATTTGCTTAAATTTATATAACTTTATGGATATAAGTATGCAGAAAATTCCTTTTGTAAAAAATCAAGGATTGGTCTTAGAAGCTTGCTCTAGTATTGTCACAATTTTTGTAATTCAGTTGTTTTTGTTTTTCAGCCTCAAAAAGACCGGCTGGAAATAAAAACGGTAAAAACCGTGCAATCCAAGGAAGCGATTGATGCAAGAGGAGAGGATTGAATATATACTACAACATTTTATTTTAGAAAGGAGAAGAATAAAAAATATATTTTATAATAAAAATTGAAATGGGCAATTGACACTGAGCGCGCGAATGGAAAAAAGAATATATAGATATATACTAACAAACCTAATAGAAAAAGTTTAACAATAAAGCATTGAAATTAATTTATAGTAGATTTTTTTAATTAAATGAATTAACAGAAATTATAATTTAAAAATCGGAATTTAAAATAGTAAATACAAATTAATTATAATAAAATGTAAAAAGATTAACAATATGAAGGGATAAAGTGAGAGATTTTACAAAGAAGCTGATTAATACTGTAGCTGATTAATAATTCTATTATTACATACGTTGTAAAATACTATTTATGTACATATTTTTAATTTAGAAAAATGGATTTTATTTTTAATTCTAGAGTTAAGTGGTGATTTTTAATTTATATTATTTTCCCAAACTATTTAATCAAACAAAATGAATTTCGGTAAAATCAAAGAAAATAAAGGGAATATGTATATTGTGATTAAATTTTTGCCACTTTTTGATTTTTTACATATCTTCTAGGATTTAATTTCTTTAAAAAGAAACAAAAACAGAGCCGACAAAGAATAGGAAAAAGTGGTCAATTACTAAATGTTCATAAATTAATCTTTTTTCTTCCTAAATATCATCCAATTTCATTTTTGGCAAAAATCGTTTTTTAAAAATTTTCTTTTGAATTCCATTAAAGGTGGCAAAACAATCGGAGAGTGAGCAATAGGTCAGTAAAAGTAGAAAAAACCGCAGTAAATTCATCGAGATAGAATACAACCAATGGTCCTGAGTAGGGTTGCGGATCATATGAAATCTTCGGGTTCCCGGATACGATTCTAATTTCGATTTAAATGGTGTCAGGACATTTAACAATAAGCACAATTCACCATTTGGACAGTTCCCCATGTAAATAAAAAAGACAACTCACCATGTTTTAAAATCATGTATAATCAATGAAAAATGATTGATAAACAATTAAGATACGATTATTAATTGTTTGACAACAACAATCGTTGACAACAGACAATAGTAAATCGTGGTTATATGCATAATAATCGAGGATTAGACTATAACTAATCCTCCAGCCCCGTCAGTTCGAGTCCTGGATCAAAGCTTGTTGATATACTCCTTGTCTGTATGTGTTTGTGTGCCGACCGATGTGTAACGACGATGAATACAACCTAGCCAGTAGGTTCAAGCTAGGTTGCCCAAGCCCGAAGCAGGCAGTGGCTTTCAAGAACCTACTCAGCCAAAGACAACAATTGCAACAATTGTGCCAGAGGCTAACAAAACTCTAGTTAGGGAAACAGCGACGACACCGTGTGCCGACTGATGAATACAACCTAGTACCAGAGGGGCAGCTATCGCGAACAAAGCCAGGTTGCCCAAGCCCGAAGCAGGCAGTGGCTAGCTTTGCCGCAAATCAGCTAGGCCGCAGATCAAAAAGAAAGGCAGTGACTAGCTGACCGCTGAGGCCAACTAGATTGGCCTAAATGGAAGCTTTTATACTAACAATGTATTGCTTTTATACTATCCCGTTATACTCTAAAACTCTTTTAAATTTTTGCCTACTTTCATTTTAAATAATTCCAATTATTTATCCATATCATTAATCATCATTTAAAATGCATCTAACCTCACGATGCCGGTGTTATTGTCCTCTGTTCAATAGTTATATTGTTCTGTCCTATTCCCACTGTCCGATTTTCACATCGCCAATAATTTTGACATAAAAAATATTGGCTAAACGAATATTGTCATAATGAATATCTTTTATTTTTAATTAATGACAATTTGAAATTGAATTTTTTGAAATTTACTTTCGGATTTCTTTTGAAAGTCGTTTTTTGCAAAATTAAATGTTAAAAATTATAGAAAAAATAAATAAAATTTGAGATTGAATTTATCCAAATTAATTAAAATCGCCGTTCAAATAAAAACATAAAAACATCAATTTACATAAATCACTTGTATAATACTATTTTTTAAAATAAATGTTTTTAGATTACTTATTTAATATTTAAATTCTTTTTACAATTTTCTAAATTTAAATGCCTGGACGACCATTTCAAAAGAATAAAGTTATTAAGAATTTTAAAGGAATAAGAGAATTAATTGAAGCTAGCCATTATGTTGATGCTGGCGTTATTGAAGTAACTGCTGCATTGAAAGAAGTACCTGATGGAGTTAATCAATTTTATGAGTCACAAGAGAGAAAATTTGGTTGTTTGCCATGGTTTGATTTTTTAATTTAAAAAATAATTTTAATATTTTTATTTAAAGGCGTCTTCAACTTCAAAAAGGCTTTGATTTGGCACGTGATCGATTAGACAGAGATGTTGGACAAGTTGCTCATTTCGTTAAGGTCTCTTTGCGTTGTGATTTTAATGAACAGACCAATTGGATTGCAAAAGCATCCGGAGTTCTTTCTATGGAAAAATGGCCTGAAAAGATTAAAGGGAAGACTGAAGCTGATCGAAAATCTGAACACAAAGAAGTTTGTTGAATATTTTTACTATCTTGGAATTAGCTTTTTTGGATTCTTTTCTTGACGGGAACTTAATTTTGATATTTTAAATAAATTTTGTTTTTAGATTTTCACACGTAAATTCAATGTTTTTGAACGTTCCCATCATTTTATGAAACGATTTCCTGTGCCTACTAAAAGAACTGGATCTGCCATACCTGCTGATTCACCTTTTCTTAAGAACGGACAATTCATTTTTAGATTGGAAATAATTATTCATCATGTTCGAAAAAGGTTTTTTAATTTTATGTTTAATAATTTCTTTTTAATTTCAGTCATTTTCCTTATTATGATTTTGGCAAGAAAACACCAATGGCTAATGCTATTGTTAAAATTATTGACAAAAGTGGTAACATTCATCGTTTCCACGTTAACAAAGAGGTTTTAACTTTTTATTTTTACTTTTATATATTATTTTTTAAAAGTTTCTTTCAATGCATTCTGATGCTCTTCAATCTCTTTTTCACAATACGGGTTTTATTGAAGGTGCTTCTGGCGAGGCTGAACTTCGTTCTGTTGAACACGGTGTTTTTAACGAATTTCTTTCGATTATATATCCTTCGCGTCATCGGCCACAAAGTATTTTTTCTAATAATTTTTCTAGTCATTAATCTTTAAATAATTCAGTTAAATACATTCGTGGTCTACTCGAATTTGCTCGTATGTTTTTTGTTCCAATGATCACTGCTATTTGTGAGCAACGTTTATTGTTAGCTGTTGAAGCTGAAATGCCGCTCGGCGAACGACTTAAATTGGCTGATCAGTATGGACTTTTTCAATTGAAGGTTATTTACTATCGTTATGCAAAATAAAAATTGTTTTTTAATTTTCAGTCTGTTATTATGCAAAAACTGGATCCTCGGAAAATGGAGGACAAATTTTTAGATGGACTTTCACAGGAGACATTACAAATGTTAATCCGTAAACAAAAACACATCGAACAAAATGAAAAAACTTCTGGTGCAAAAAAGACGGGAACTGGAGCTAAGGAAGAATCTATGGATGTTGATCAGGTATTTTTAATGTTGTTTATTTATGATTGCCTTGAAATTTATAGACTTGATGCAAAATTTCTCGAAAAGATTCTTAAAATTTAAGAATCAAGATTTTTTAAAAAATTCATCTAAATTTTTAACTTTTCTACAGGCTGCTCCTTCGTCTTCAAATCAAGCAAATCTTCGAACTCACCATCATCGTAGAGGTGGTTCTTCTCATACATCTGCTGCAAACAACACTCCAGAAGTTGCAGCTGCACGACCTCGACAATGCGCACGAAGAGGAGGAGGATTGCGTCGTTAACATAGAAGAAATAAAAGAGAATAGAATATGAAAGAGGCGGTTTAAAAGTTAAATTTGTTATTTTTACAAGAAATATTTTAATTTTTGTTTTAAATTCTGACCCATAATCTAAATTAAAAGGAAATTTTTAAGGCAATTATTATTTCTTTTCACTGAATATTTTTAAATTTTATGATAAATATTCTGATTTCCTTTTCTTTAGGTGAGGACTTTGTTTACATATTCATTTTTTCTTTAAAAATTATTGTGTCTTTAAAAATCTTTTTGGAATAAATTAAAGAAAAATTTTAGGACATACCTAAATATATTTGCCTTTTACATTCGAATTTTTATTTCAACGATTTATTTTACCAATTTTCAATTTTATTGAAAATTGTTCTTTTTCCAATATTACTTGAATGTTTAAAAAAAATACTGATCCTTCATTTTATGATGTTGCTTATATAATTTTGATTTGATAAATTAAAGGATTTATTTTAAGTTTATATTATTTTTTATATTAAAATTTAAGTTTTGTCAAAGTTATTTTTAAAATTAATAAAATAATTAATTTAAAAATATGTGTAATGTCTGATCCATCTGAATGTACTGTTTGTGGTTCTGGTCCAGTTGTACTAGATGCTGGTTATTATTTTTGTGCAGATTGTGGTGCGCAACAAGAGGTCTTAATTATCTTTAAAACTATTAAAATTATTTTTAAAGGGACGTGAAACTGAACAAGAATTTGGTGCATTTGGCCAACAAGGAAGAAGAATAAATAAACCTAAAAAGGAACGAGATGAACTACAAAAACGAGAGGTTTTTAATTATATTTAATTTATTTAAATTCTTTTTAATTCATAGAGAGTCAAAAAGATTCGTGAAGGTTTACAATTATATTAAAAAAAGCTAAATATCCCTCATAAAAATAGATCCATTTATCACTGAACGTGCACTTCCTGGAGAAGATTATCCTTTTTGGCTTGATCAGATTGGTACAAGACTGTGTACAGCAACAAAGATATTAGCTAAATGTTCTTTTGTTTTGATTAATGAATTTAATGTGCCAGAAAAGTGTTTGGTTTGTTTATTTAGTTTTAAAAATTATTTTTCGATTTTTAATGGAATTTTAAAAATTAAATTTATTAAAAAAATTAATTTTTAGGAGAATTCAAAATTTATTTTTTACTCTTATTTACGTCGAGCGGGCATAGCATTTTGTGAAGAAGAAACAACAGATGACCCAGATAAATCATTTTGTCCTCTTGTTAGGCATAGAAATATGTAAATAAATTTAAATTATTTTTTTAATTAAATTTTTTTAGTGATGTAGAAAATAAATTAAGACAAAATAGAACACGAGCAACCAATTTGAGAAAACTTTTGGAAAAAGATAGAAAAAATAAAAAAGATGCTTGGATGGATTTAACATCAACAGATGAAGCATTAAAGAAAGTATTGGAAGAGGAAGAAGCAGAAATATCTGCAACATTAGAGGAAGTACAATTTATAGAAAGAATGAAAACTTCTCTTTCTGTTGATGCTGTAAATATGGTTTGAAATTTATTTTAAAAAATTTTTATTCTCTGGTTGGGGCAGTTCATCGAATGGACTTTTTGAACTTTTTTGAAATAAAAAGTATTTGGCAATTGATTAATTAATATATTCGTCAAAATCTTGACTCCTGCCAAAGCAAATTTAAAGTTGAAGTCATAAATTATCCACTTTATTTTAATTCAAAGCCACTTTTTTGCAATTGGTTTTGATGAAGTGTTCATCCGGTGGAAATAATTACTTATCATTTTCTCTTTTATAGGCAGCTCATATTTATTTGGGCGTTGATTTACTTCTTTGTATTTTATTTCTTTCTGTACATTTATCTGGTTGTAAATGGATTTTACTTTCTGATATTTTTCGGTAATATTTTTTTATATTTTATTTATTTTTTTTTCTAAAAGTTGGTATCGTGAAGGAAGATTTAATATTTCTCGTTCACAACTTCTCGCCTTAAATTTTTCCACTTCATGGACTGGAGAAGATCCACACGTAAAAAACATTATGAGCAATCTCAATGCAGATCGACGTTTTCATGTCAGAAACAAAGTTACTTTGCCATATTTGGGGGTAATTTAAAAAATTTCTTTTTTAATACCTTAATGTTATTTTTAAGGTTCAACCTGTTAGTGAATCGTTACGAGTTGTTTCTTTTCTCACACAATTTATTAATGTTCCTCGTTCTATTCAAACAATGGATTTTCAAAAAGTAAAAAATTTTAAATTATTAAAATTATTTATTTTTTATTTTTAAAGGTTTTATCTCGTTTTGTTTATAATTTAAATTTGCCAATTGCTTTCCTTAAACATTTAATAACAATCTTGTCCTTTTTGCCGCCTGTAAATGTTGATTATGGTTCAGAACGTTTTTCTTTTGTTCAGCCAATTGATGAAGGGTTGGTGAAATTATTTTTTATTTTATCTTTAAATCCAACATTTTTGAGAAACAAAATATAAATTTTACTTTTTAGATTTCGTCAACATCTTTTATTTCTGTCTTCACGCTCTAACTGTAATAGAAGCTTAGGTTTTGTCTCATTTTTTCAACGAGCATTTCTCGCTAATAAAAGTCAAAAATGTTGGGAAAAATTAGAGGGAACATTAAATAATAATTATATTGATCCACTTCTTCGTTATGGCACTCATTGGCATTTGTATGGTTTTTTTTAAATTTTTTACTTTAATTATTTTAAAAAATTAAATTTCGGGTTAAAAATTATTGTTGATGGAAACTTAAATATTTGAAAAAAATTTTTCCATAAAAAAATTATAGCGTTCCATTACCTACAGAAGTAAAAGCAGTGGCACTTATTCTTTTTGCTTTAAAATTATTTTTTGGACTTGATGATCAAAGAGAATTTAATTTAAAACCAAAACACCAACAATTAATAGAAGATGAGGAAATAAATGAAGAATTAGATTATTTTAATTTTGGAGAATGGTTAACTCAATTAGAAATGCGTACACATTGCTGGCAGGGAACTTCTCCTAAAATTGTGATGAGCAATGAGTTGGTGAATTTATTATATTTTTTGTTATTTTAATTTACTTAATTCATTTAAAAAAATTTTGTTTTTCAGTTTTCACTGTGATCAATTTGAACGGAGCGGTGTTCAAGAATCATCATTAATTCATCTTTACCGTCGCCCACATTTAGGAATGAGAATTATATCATGGAATAGATTTAATCCATTTCGTGGATGTGTACCTAATACAGTTAGTTTATGATTGGAAATTTGGTTTCATTCTTTTCTCCCCAAGCCAAATTAAATCTATTGGAAAAACCACATCCCTTTGGACTTTTCTAATATTTTTAAAATAATTTTTTAACCTTATTTCAGGTACGTATACAATCTCAACCATTTGTTTTTGAAAATTTATTTCCAACTTATTTATCACCTTCACCTTCAAAACCTTTACTTTCCACCAATAACACTAATTTGAGTATGTCAAAAGAGGCATTATTTAGTAAGAAATAAATTTTAATTTTTAAAAATACCTTTTTTTATTTGTCAGCACCTCTTCAATATCAATCATCTAAAAATTCTGATATTCAAAATGAAAGTAGTCGAGTGTCTGGAATTGACAAGAACAGAAAAAAAATATTTTTTCATAAATTTTATGATTCAAGTTTGGATTTGGAATTACCTACAACAGAAAATTCATCTCCCTCAACTTCAGTTGAACCTCAAGAAGGCAATCTAATTTTAAAAATGTTTCCATGTGCAAATGCTTATAAAGTAAGGTTTAATTTTTTCGATTGGTTTATCCACAAAAATATCCACACAATTTTATTTATAAAAATCTTAATTTTATATTTCTTTTAGCGTTACCCTCCTGGTCCTCACAAAAATATTGCTGTAGTTATTCCTGACTTGGATGATAGGGGCCTTAAAACTGAATTTCATCATCGAGATATTCGTATTAATTCATTACCAATAGCACCTTTACTTGCAACAAAATCAATGAAAGTAAGGAAAAAAATATTTATTTTATTTTTAAATATTAAATCAATTTTTTGATGTCATTACTTTCAACTGAACGTCAATTTTCTAAGAGTTTTGCAAAACTTCTAAGGCATTTGGCACTTTCTGTCTCTGAAACAGATCATTTATTATTTTTTGTTTTTCAAATGATTGAATCAATGTTTTTTGAAAGAGCAAAGTAAATCTTTTTTTTTAATTTTTTTTAAATTAATTTGATATTGATTTAAAAAAAAGTTAAAATGAAATTTTATTTAATTTTTATATTTAAAATTTTAATTTAGGAATTCTTCTATAAGGCTCCTTTTTAGATTAAAAGATTTCTTTAAAAATATTTTTATTTAGTTTTAATCGAATAAAAAATGATTTATTTCAATTTGGCCGTTGTATGTTTTATAGCCAACAAGAAACTCTATCTTCACGTTTTCGCTATACAATTTCTTTGGATAAAGAATTAAATAATAATGATGATATTCCTTCATATAAATTGAGTTATAAAGTGAGTTTTTAATAAATAATTTTTCAAATAATGTTATACAAAAATCTATTTTAGCTTACTAGAGCACGTGAACGTAGTCAGAGAGTTTATGATAAAAAAGAAGCCGAAAAAAATTGTTTATTTCAAAGATGCTTTTTCTACGACGTTAATGTAATCTTTTTTATATCTACAAATTCGAGAATTCCACTTAAAATTTTTATAATCTTTCTTTAAATCCAAACAAGAATATTATTTTTATTTCTCTATTCAGCCTCAAAATGTAGTAATTGCAACACCCTCTGAACCTGCTGGTCCATTTACTTTTGAACATTTACATCAACATAGAAAGGTGACAATCTCTGAAAGTGAAGATACAGATGACTTGGAAAGTAACAGAAACATTAATGAAATTGGTGATTTGTTGTCATCCTCTTCATCATCGAGTGATAATGATGATGAAATATTGGGTAATTATTAAAATTTAAAAATTTATTTAAAAAATAATTTTAAGGAGAAAAAAGTACTGGCAAAAAATACCCCCTTAGATTAACTTCGATGCCAGCACCTGCTACTTTAGCACTTTGCGCGTTTAGATATTGGTAATGTTCGTTAGCATTTTTTAAATTTAAATTGTTATACCATTGGATGTCACTTACTTTATCTTTTGTTTTTTATTTGTGAATAAAGCTAATAGATTAATTCTATTTTGATTATTAACTTTTTACTTATTCAAGCTATTATTTATCGAATTTATTCATATATATTTTTTAGAATTTTCATTGAGTTCAACTTTTAGTTTTTGTTTATTCTTGCTTGCTTTTATCTTCTGATTGTAGTTATGGACCAATTCATTTCTGTGAGTTTAGTTTTTTTATTTTTAATATAATATTTATCGTTTAGGATAATTCCAATTTCTACAGAGGTATTATGCGAAATATTTCTGATTCTTACCAAAGGTTTGCGGGACAAGGTATAATGCGTAAAATTGGAATTGAAGTTTTAAATTTTAATTGAAATTTAAGTAAAAATTGAATAACAAATTATTATTTAGCCTTTTGTTAACTTTTGGGTCTTTAAACCTTTAACTTTTCAGATGCTGTTCAGGTTTCTCCTGCAGTACTCCAGGAAGCTGCAAATTTATTCCTTGACGCTATTGTTCGAATACAGGAAATGATGAGGCAGAATACAGGTAAAATTAAACTAGTTTATTCAATTTATGTAAATCAGAACTAAAACAATTGAGCACAAGCATCTTTACTATTCGAACAAATCTTATTGCTTAATTTTTTAATCAAATCTTATTTAGTTCGTGTTCACAATCACAATTTTCTGCAACTTCCTGATTTGAATCAAGTATTTTACTAGTTTTTATTTTAAGGCTTTTTTAGAACTCGACAATCCAAACTCTTTATGGCCGTCTTAGCAATTTGGTCTACGTTTTATGTGTTTTGGCTGATTCAATATTTAATGGTCCACCCGCGAATAATGATGAATTTAATGCTTTAGAAAATTCTAAAACGATTATAGTAGGTTTATCAGAAGATTTGGAAGGCCCTTCACCTTCTATTTCTCCTAGTTCGAGTACTAGTTCGGCCGAATCAGAACAGTAGGAGTTTTTTTTATTTAAATATATTTACATTCTGTGTTCTCATTTATTCCGCTCTTTATGACTGAATAATGAATTGAAATATATGGGGATAATTTAGTTGCGGTTAAATTCCTAATTTTTACTTTGACATTTGCCCTTATTTTAACCCAGATAAGAGAAATAATACTTAATGATTTTTAAAAAACTTCTACTCTGATTTTTGGCTTAAAACGAATTTTTTGTCTCCGACTTTTTCACATGAAATATTAGAGTTTTATGATCATGCTTTTCAAAATTTACTTTATCTCGAGTGTTTTTCTTAGAATTCTAATTTATTTTCACATTATCTGATACTCAATTTGACTTTATTATATGCTCAAAATTTTTAAATTATCAGTGACTTATAAATTTTGCTTGCACTTACCTTTATCTTTTTATACATGTTTTCTGCATAATATTTTAAAACTCAAAATATTTAAAAAATATTAAATTCAGGATTGTCTTGCTACTAAATTTGATTCTTTCACAATGCCTCGAAGATTCGGTCCAAGGGGCTCTGTGAGTTAATTTATATATTTTGGCTTTATTTCAATATGCGGAGCCCCCTCGAGCCCCTGTTTATATACTTTCTTGAAAATCGAAAATAAGAGGATCGCTCTTTTTTGTGTTAACTATTTTAAATTGTTTAACTGATGTTTAATATTACAAGTAGTTATTGTATCTTTGATTTTCGATTTCTTTTCTGTTTGACCTATTTTTTGTCTCAAGATCCGGAAAGTTTCTCTTCATATCTAAAAGCAGCTCTATTTATTAATTTAGATCAAAGCTTTTTTGTTGTATTCAATACACAACAACATTTCACATACTATCAAGCAAAAGTAAAATAAATATATATTTGAATAATCTATATTTTTTAATAATTATTTAGTTGGGATCGATTTAGTTGTTCGACATTTCAAGAGATCCAATGTTTAATCATAAATGCAATTAACGAAATTGAACTTATGTTGCGACATGGCAACGGTCTGTAGTTGTATTTTTGTGACAATTTTTTATTAATTTTCTCGGTCAACATTTTTCATCCCGCTCTCCTTTCACTTTAAACTAGGGAAATGCATTGTTAAAAATGGCAGGCAAAATTAAATCACAAGCATTTTAATAGGTATACATAATTACCTTATATTTTTAGTTCGTGTCAAAGATCATGTGCGTTTGGGAAAACCTATTTTGTCTGAGGTATTTAATAATTTTTCTTCATAACGATACAGGAAAAATTTTTATCAAATTGTTTTAACTATCTAATTTTGAGCCTTCTTTATATTTTTATTTTGTTTTAATTGATTAAAATTAATCCAAAAATTCAAGATTTATTTTCATATTAAAATATAAAATTTATTTTTGATTAACTTTTAAGTTCCTCTTATTTAAATTTCTGTAATCTAAATAACATTTTTTTAAAAATGTCCATTAATTAAAAAATATTTTTAGCATCCAACATTTCGTAAACTTTTCAAACGTCTAAAAAATTCTGTTCATGTTTTATGTGTATTGGTAGAGGCAGAAGATTTAAATCAGGGACCGGTTATTAATGAAGATGAAAAGAAAGTTATTGCTGATTGTCGGAAAATTATTGATGACCTTATTAAAAAGATAAATTCATTTATTCCAACATCTGAAAATAATTCTGATCAATCTCCTTCTGATCATGAGACTTAATTTATTAGATTTTCTTAAAAAACATTCTTTGATTTATTTACAATCTCATGCTACAATTTTTTTGTTTATTATTTTATGGTTGGTAATTTATTTAAATTAATGAATTAAAATTGACTTTTTAAAGTTTTGAAAATTATTTCGAAAATATCAAAATCTTTCACACAAAAAGTTTATTCATAAGAGGATAAAAATTTAAATTTAAAAACAAAATGATGCTGCAAAATTTTCTATATGTATATATAAAATTCAATTTTAGAGGAAGATTAGGTTGTTTCCCGTGTCTACAAATCGTTTCAGTGATTGACACAAATTTGTTACCGCATATTTTGAAGGGGAAAATAGAAATGAGAAAATCAGAGGAGAACTTTCTAATAATTACAAAAACATTTCCGGAATATTTAAAGTTCTCTTTCTCTAAAGTGTTTAACTAAACAATAAATACCTCTATAAATTAGGCAAAACATTTTATAAACTATAAAATGAGGATTTAGATTAGAAAAGGGTTTTTGTACAAAATTTAAATATATTTTCTCACAAATAATTACAACAAAATTATAGAGGTTTAAAAAAAGTAATTTAAAGGGGGAAAATCTACTCGCATTTCTGTATTGGATTGTTTAATGAAAATAATTTTTGTTAATTGCTCAAGCACACTTTAATCTAAACACAAATTGAGAAGAAAAGGATTTACAAAAGAAATGAATAAAATAACAAAAATGATAAAAAAAATAATTCGAATCTTTAATATATTTTGTTCACCGGAGACAGACTACTTTTATGTGGTTTGTTTAGATTTGTTGGAAAACGAGAAAAATATCATTAGAAATTTATGGAAATAATTAAATAATTTTCTAAATTATTTCCAACAAATAAAAAACAGAAAATTAACAATAAATGCTAAATAAAAATTAAAAGGTAAAAATCAAATAAAAAAGCTAGTTTAATTTTTTATAAGTACTTTCATCTGAAATTTAAATTGTTTTTGGTTGGAATGAAACATTTAACTAACTATTAAATATATTTTTGAAGCAATAATTCTTGTCGATGAATAAAAAAAGAAGGGAAATAATATTTTAGGGATCATTTTCAGTTTTTTATAATCGAGGTAGTTATACACATTTAAGAATGACAAAAGAAATGAGAAAGAATAAAATGATTAAAAATTTTGGTGGCAGCATATCTCTCTTACTATTTAATATTTTTAATATAAAAAAGATGATTGAAAGTTTTATGTCTTTAAAAATTAACTTTCAATCATTGTTTTTTTGAAAAGGAGGTAAAGAAAAATTGAGGATTTTGTTTTTTTACTTTATGTTGATTTTTAACAAAACAATTTAAAGAGAATTTTTATTTCTCTTTCCTTTCAAACAACAACCGAAACTTCATCGTTTTCTTGTTGTTGTTCAGCAATTTGTTGGTCAGCTATTTGTTGTGCCTGTTGCTGTGCTTCTTGGACATGTTCAACGACAGCGGCAGCCGCGGCGGCAGCTGCTGCTGCAGTTCCAAATACTTGTGTAAGTGCTTGAAGTTGCCCAACTTCTGCTAATTGTTGCTGTTGTTGTTGAAATTGGTCAATAAACAAAAGTTGTTGTTGTTGCTGTTGGTATTGTTCAAGCAATAAAGCTGCTTGTTGTAATTCAATCTAAAGAAGAAAATAAAATAATTATTAAAATGATAATAATCTACCTGTTGTTGATTAACAATTTCAGCAACTGGAGAGTGTGCAACAGAACGGGCTGATGATGGAGGTGGTTGGGAATTATCAGGAAAATTATTTGATTGTTGCTAAAAAATAATAATAAATTCTTCAAATTATTTTTAAATTTTCTTTTACCTGTTCAGCATTTGTTGTATTATTATTATTATTTTCATTATTATTATTAGATGTAGAAGTAGCAGATGAGAATAATCTTGCTAATAATAATTGTGTTAACATTGATTGATTATTTGAATTATTATTTCTTCCATTTTCATTTGCTAAAATTGATGGAGATGAAGGTGCTGTTGTTGCTGGCAAATGAAGCATTAAATTATTATTTCGATTTAATTGATCATGAACAACTGGACTTAAAGGTGCTGAATGCCCATGAGGGAAATCATTATGACGATGTCCACCTAATAAACGAAGTTGTAAATGTTCTCTATGTGTGTGTTCCAAAAGGGCTAATTGTTGTTGTAACTTTAAAAATAAAATGAAAAATTAATTGATTATTATTTGAACACTTAATGTTCTATAAATTGTTCCGATTTTTTGAAACAATATTCTTCAATTTAAAATATTTTACCTGTTGTTGTTGTGCATATAACTGAACCAACTGAAAACGTTGCAATTCTGCTGCAGCTGCAACCGCTAATGAAGTTTGGTCTTGTTGTTGTTGTAAAGGTTGTGGACTACCAGCTAATGCTCTTAAATAAATTTATTTAAAATTAAATTTATTTTTTAAATAAAAAATTATTAAAAAAACTTACTGGCTAGCTAAATGACTAAGAAGATTTAAACCTCCATTTGGTGTTGTAGCTAATGTTGAATTTGAGGTTGTTGGTGCTAATGGATTGGCGGCCTTTAAAAGTATTATTAAATAATTAATTTATTTAAATCAATTTACAAGTAAAGAAGGAGGAGCAGATGCAGGCGTTTCTGGCTGAGTTAATTGATCTTGTGCCCCAGCAGCAATAGCCAATAATTGTTGTAAATGTTGTTCAAATAATGCTGGTTGTGAAGGTGCTGTTTTACCAGGAATTGGAGAAAATTGTAATAATTGTTGTTGTTGAGGTGTTTGGGCAGCAAGTAAATGCTGAGCAACTGCTTGACTTCCCAAAACAAGTTCGAGAGGGGAAAGAAGCTAAAAAAATTAAAAATTTTTGAAAAATACTTTTAAAATTATTTACATTATTTTGTGTTCCATTTAAATTAAGAGCAGCAGCTTGTTGTTTTAATGCCAACTGCAATGCTGGATGTTGAAGACTATTTGAAGCCAGAGGGGATTGAAGAGGCTAAAAAATAAAATTATTAATTAAAATAATTTTTAATTAATAATTTTTACTTGAAATTTAGTTGCCTGAGGCAATAAATCAGAAGAGGTATTAATTTGCAATAAAGAAGCTGGAACTGAAGCACTACCATCTGTTGGACTAATATTTCCAGATTGTGTACCAGCACCACAATCATCACTCATAACGCCGCTATCCGAGCTGAAGAGGTGGGAAAGGCTAGAAATTTTATTTTTTTTTCAAAAATAAATAAAAATATTTTTTTTTTAATTTTTACCTAACACTTTGTCTTCCTTTCAATCCTCTTGCCTTCTCTCCAGCAGCATTACCAACTTGTGATGCTGGATGACCTTGATTTCCCATTGCTTTTCTAGACCCTTTTCCAGTAGGTCCACCACCACCATTTGCACGAGAACGTCTTCTTGTTGGTCCTTGTTTGTCTTCAGGGTTACGATGAACTACAGTCCAGAAATGACCTGAAAATATTTTGAACGTTTATCATGTATGTGAGAAAAAGATAATTATAATATATATTATATTGAAGACATAAATATTATCTAGTTATATTCCAATTAAATTCAAAAAAAATATTTATTTACCAACAACACCATTAGCACTAGTCTGTTTCAAAGGTAATTTAACAAAACAATCATGTAAAGAAAGGTTATGTCTAATAGAATTTTGCCATCCCCATTGATCAGCTCTTCGTTGATAATATGGATGTAAATATTTAATTACTTGATATATTTCACTTAATTTTAATCTTCTATCTGGATTACTTTCAATAGCCTCAATAATTAAATCTTTATAACTTAATGATGGTCTTTCTTCTTTTTCATCTCCCGGAGGTTTTATAACTTGCAACATTGGCTTTCCATTTGCTGGAGGAGCTGAAAATTGAAATAATTTGTTTAAAATAAAAGAAATAAAAAGAATTTTAGAGAAAAGATTTTAAATTATGTGAAACATAATAATGAAAATCGAATAAAACCCAAAATCAAAACAAATTGATTTTCATGGATTCAATCTTTCTTTAAAAAAATTTAATTATTTTTTTACTTTTAGAAGTAATTGTAGGACTTGTCTGCAAAGAACCATTTAATGAAGACATACTTTCACTAATCTCCAAAGGTGCAAGTTTATCATCAGAATCTGTTTCCATTTTTAATAAGAAGTTAAGATTAAAAGCTGCTTCAATAGCATTGCTAGTGTGACGCGGACTTTGAGCAGCAGATGCTAAAAAAGTTTTATTTTTTTAAAAATTAACCAAAAGAAAGGATATATATTTCTATTATAATAGTATATTTTCTAATTTTAAAATATTTTTGTTGATTTGAATAAAAATAAAAAACAAACAATTAGGCATTGCTGCTTCTTCTCCAACATTTCCCCCTTCTTCAATTTTAATTTCTTTATTTGTTGCTGTAGCTAAAGAAGTTTGTTGTTCTTCAGCAGCTGCTTGTGCTGCAGCAACAGAAATGGCAGCGTGTAATTGTAAAGGAGATGCAGACAAAAGTAATTGACTGGCTGATTCCATCATTTTTAAATTTATTTTTGTTTTGTTTGAGAAAAGAAATAAATTCCACCAAAATTATTTAAAATAATATTTTTTGTAGAGAAGGGGAAAATAAATAATTTTTTTAAATTTTCCACCTTCACAATTTTTTTAAAAATACAAGTTGTTCTTTAAAAATAATTGGTGGAAATAATAATAATAAATGTGTTTATCTTAAATATAATAAAAAATAAATTTATTTAATAAGAATATACAAAATGCGCGAAAAAAATTAAATTAAAAAATATATTTAAATAAAAGAAAATAATTTAATTTTTTTTTGAAAATAATTAAAAAGGTCATTGCATGATAAAAAAAATAAAAAATTTAACAAAGAACAATAAAAATGTTTCTAAGAAAAAATATTTTTTTTTCTCAAAAATATTTAAATTAATTTTCACCTTTATAATTATTTTAAATATTTCGTCATTTTTATAAAATTATATACCTTTAAGGTGCAAATAAATTTATTTAAATATATTCACGCATTTAAACACCCACTCATTTAACTGTTGCCATTGGATAAATTATATAAATATAGACAAAATAAATAACCTTTGACCAAATATATTTTTAAAAATACAAAATTTTATTAAAAAAAATTTTTTAAATTAATAATTATTTTAAATATTCTAATTTATTTAAATGAGAGACTGACAAAATGAGTAAAAAAATATTTTATGTTCTTTAACAATAATTTGAGAAAAAAGGTAATGGCAAAATAATGAAAAAGTTTTTTATTTAATTTGTACTATTTTGCAGAAAAAACAAAAAAAAATACAAAAAAAAATTAGAAAAAAGTTAGTTCAAATTTTAAAAAATTAATAATTTGTATACATTTAATATTTAAAAATATTTTTCTAATAAATATCGTCATTTTTATAAAACTAACTTTTTTCTAATTTTTTTTCTAATACCGTATTTGCTCTATTATAATGACATGGCATTCTATTAGAGACTGTCATTATAATAGAGCAAATACGGTAAATATTTTTTAGAAAATTAAAAGAAGTCTATAAAAAATAAAAAATATATTTAAATTTAATTTTAAAAAAATAATTAAATTTAATTATAAATAAAGAAAAGTAATTATTTAAATATTTTATAGAACCAAAAAAATAAAATAAAGACAAAATCGGATTTAATATAAATAAAGCAAAGAATATCTTTTAGCTATTTAAATATTTAAAAAATAAATCCTTTATTTTTTTTCCAAAAAGAGAAGCAAAAAATTTTTTTAATTTTTTTTAATAATCTTTTATTTTAATATTCTAAAGTAAAGAATATATATTTTAAGGTGCAAAATTAAATATTTAAAAATAATTAGAAAAAAAACCTTTTTTAAATAAATTAATATTAAAAAACATCACTTAAAATGAAAAAATGGAAAAGAAGTTTTTAAAAAATAAAATATTTAATGGAAATAAAATTTTAATTTAAATTAAATCCAAAAAAATAAGTAATGTTCAATTGTTGAGAAAAAGAGAAGAATAATTATTTATTTAAATGTTTTGCAATAAAATAAAAGCAAAAAATAAAGGACAAAGAAAAATAAATAAATAAATAAATAAATAAATAAATATATTATTAAAACCGCCCCCAACATATATTTATTTTTTAAATATTCTGATTGTATTTTTATTGTATTTTTGTTATGTAAAGTATAAAAAATAAAATAAAAGATTAAATTGCTAAATATATTACAAACAAAAATATATTTATTTATTTTATATTTATTTTTACAAAAACACGTAATAAATAAATAAAAATGACAAGTTCAATCATTTTTATATTTTTAAAAAAATAAAGAGAAAAAAAAATTAGTAAGGAAAATGGTGTGGGGC
>ABLG01002149.1:0-14831 GCA_000172435.1 Meloidogyne hapla
AAAGTAAAAAATATTACGTTTGGTTGGAGCAGTATATAAGGGATATGGCGCCGGAGGTGGCCACAATGGCACGGGATATTGATCATCTAATAAAGAGATTTTAAATAAATTATTTTAATTTAATATAAAATATTTTAAATAATTTTAAAAATTAAATAAAAATTTACCTACCAGAATTAGCTATACAATAAAAAATTTTTAAAAATAATATTTTAATAAAAATCAAAAATAAATACATTTTTGATTTATTAAAATTATATATTTGTTTAATCAAAAATATTTTAGCTTTAACTTGTATTTTTATATAAGCATAATTCTCTTTTATTTTTTTTAAATTTATAGAAAAATATTTTTTAATAAAAAAAAATTTATTAAGGACAAAACAACAATAAAAGAAATAATATTTATTTTTAATTTATTTTTAATTTATTTTTACTATTGTATTTATTTTTCTTTCAATTTTTAAATCAAAATTAAAAACTCATTTTACTTTAATAAAAAAATTTTTTTTGATTTCCTTTATTAAATGAATCAGAGAAAAGAAAATAAAATTTCAAAATAAAATTCGAAATAAATTTAAAAAATAAATTAATTTTTCTATTTAAAATTTTGAAATTCTGGATATGGTTTACAAAAAATCTAATTAAATAAGATTAATATTGGGGACATAATTTTCAATTAAGTTATAGAAACAGCACCATGATAGCTTAATTTTAATATTTATTTTCAGTCCACGTCGAGGTGGAAAGAGAAGATGACAACTACTTGCTTCTGATCAAATGCCCTGTGGCTATATTTTTGCTAAAATCCTTAATATCCGTTGATTTCCGTTAATTTATTATTTTGATATTTTCCATAAAATATTTCAAAACATTTTTTTGTAGTCTAATAATGCACTTTATTTTTTCCCCATCTGACAATTTATTTTTTTATAAATATTGATTATTAGTGGATTTCTTAATTCTATCAATTTCTCAATTAATACCCTCTTCCTTTATCATTTTAAAAATTTTTTTATAAAAATATTTATTTTAAATCGAAAAAATGTTTTTAAATTTTATTAAATTATTTTTAATTTTTATTATAATAAAAAACTCATATACATCTGGAAAAGATAAAAAAGGATGGGAAATTTTAAACAATGATGAATATTCTTCTGAAGATAGTAAAAATATTTTTTAAATAAACTTAATTATTTTAAAAATTTTTATTTTATAAAATTTTTAATAAGCCGTTTTCAGGGTAATTTTTTTTGATAATTTTTTTTCTCTAAATAAAAATTATCAAAATTGTTAATATTTGATAAAATAATTTGATTTTTATTCATTTTTAATTAAGCTTCAAATAATTGGATAAATCAACAAAGAAACGATTTATTTAATTTGCCAAATTTTGGTCGTTCTACTAGTTATCCTCCACAAATGCCAAGTAATTATAATATTCCTGGAATTAATCAGACAATTTTCTTCCCAAATTTAACAATTCCCCAACAAATTATTCAAGAAAATAGTGAAAATAAAAATAAAGAAAATGAATTAATAAAAGAAAATTTAACAAAAGAACAAATTTTAATAAACGAAAATGAAAGAAAAAAATTTTTGGAATTGTTAAAAAATCATTTTAATAATTTTGGATGGCCGGAAGAAGAAGAATTTGATAAGGGAATGGTAAAAAATATTTTTAAAAATATTTTTTTAATTTTTCCATTTTTTTAAAGAATTATTTGCTAAGCAAAAATATTCAAACAAAAATTGATAATTGGATTTTGGCAGTAAAAGAACCTAATAATGAAATTTTTGAGAATATTTATAAATCTATAGAACCTGATTTTGGACATACTAAAGATGAAGGAAAGATAAAAACTCTAAAATTATTAAATAAATATTCAAGGTTTTGATTGAGGGAGGAGGGGGAGGGGAGACATTTCATCCCAATTGTTATTAAAATTTTTTTTTCGATTGTCCTCCCCTGCCCTCCGAGGACCAGACCTAATTTTTAATTAAAACATTAAAACTCTAATAGATGTGTAATCCAATCAAGCCCTAGAAAGATTGTTATGATAACTGGACCTTTGTCAGTACGTAGACCTAATAGCAAAAAAGACGAGAAAGAATTTCAATTCAAAGGTTTATTCAATGAATATACGGTAAATAATTATGTAAAAATAAAATTTAAATAATAATAGAGAATGATTGAAATAATAATTAATAGAAATTATGTCATTTATTACCCTCATCCCACAACGAGAGATTAAGCTGTACATACATATATGCTGGACATTAAATATTATTTTATATTTATTCGAGGCTAAGTAATTTTGTCAAATAAGCTGGGTAAATATTCATTATTTTTTATTAAGCGGCCAAACCCATCCACAAATGATTGGAAGGGATTGATACTAGCTTTCCCAAGCAAAGCTTTCCCAATAATCTCATGTGGAAGTAAGCTCACTGGCCATTTAATAATTAGGAATAATAATTGAACAATAATAAAATTAAAATAATTTCTATATAGACCGATAACTAAGTTGGCCAATTAATTAAATTTAAATATTTATTCAGTTCAATAATTCAATTAAACATCCAAAAACAACACATTTCTTCAAAATTTTATTAATTGAAATTAAAAAAGAAAATTATTGTGTTGATATACTTTTAATTAGAGCTACCAGAACAGAATTAGACGAAGGTTTAATTAATCAAAATAAATCTAGAGATTGTGGGAAATCAAAATTAAATGAATTTGGAAATAATTGGAAGGTTCAACTTGGATTTATTGAGTGGTTTTTAGGTGTGGATTTGGAAGAATTTATTGAAGCAGCTGGAATTGAGTATAAAAATGGAATTAAAAGTAGGGAAATTTTTTAAAATAATTTTTTTTATTAATTTAATTTAGTCTGTAGCAATAAACAATTAATCGGAAAAAATATACAAACTAAAAAATCAAATGAAATTAATTTAATTAATATAATAAAGCCAACTTTTGAACACAAATTTAATAAAATTTGTCAAAAAGAAACGGATAAACCAAATATAAGGATATATCAAGTAAGGCATTTAATTATTTACGGTTCCAACAGGTACCAGGACATAGTTCGGGAAGTATCTGGAACCGTAAAAGGATATAATAAAAATTTACAAACAGCCAGGGAACAGGAGTTGGAATCTGCTCTTTTATGGAACATTTTATTAGTTTGGTGCCAGATTAAGGAACAACTTCATTTCCAGACATTTCCAGGAACCGGGAAAGTGCTGAATAGTATTGTTATGATATTGCAGCCTATTATCAGCAATATAAATTCCAAAATTTTAATGATTTTAAGCTTATACCGTAAAAACTGTATTATTATGACATGCCATTCTATTTTTCAATGTATTTTTTCTGAAATGTTACATGTTGTGAAACGTGCAAAAAACATGTTTTCCGCACGGTTTGAGAAATATTGGTGCCATTATATTTGAGGGTGCCATTCTAATACAGGGTGTCATAGTAATACAGTTTTTACGGTAATTAAAAATTTAAAATTTTAATAGGATTTCCTGGTCAGTTTTGATAGAAAAAGAAAAATACCAAAATGGACATTAGAGCTACTTGATCCCTCGATTGTCAATACAATAGAAAGTGGTCATCGTTGCCTAATGTGGGAAAATGACCCCAAATTTAGAGAAGATTTTCAACCAGTATATCATGATTATGATGATGGAAAGGTTTTTTAGGATATTTAAATTTTTTGAAATTTTTAAAAAATTTTTAAAGAAATATGATTTAGAACATGGACATATGGTTCCAGCTTATAATCATCCCTCAAGCGTTAAAAAAACATTTTATTTTACAAATTCGGCTCCACAAAATAAGGATGTAAATAGAGGACATTGGAGGGTTATTGAAGAATATATTTTGTGAGAATATAAATTTTTTTTTAAAATTAAGTAGAGGATTTTGCTTCTTATTTTGACTAGGGTTTAGCCTAAAATATTTAAATTAATCCTAGAACTTGTCTTAATTTTATTTTTATTTTATTTTTATAAGGCAAGCCTTATAATATATTATTCATGAGATTCCTCAGGAGCTGTGGTAGAAATCTCAATGTTTTGGGTTTAATACCAGAGACCGGTTTGAGACTAGATATATGTCGAAAGGCAAGTACCCACAGAAGGAACCTAAGGCCATGAGGTCTTAGATTTTTCGTTAATATATTTTATATTTTTTGTTTAATGTCATAACCATGGCTTTACTTCTTGCTTTATTAATAATTTTTAATTATCTAAAATTTAATAAACTAAATTAATAAATTAAAAATATACAGTTGTATGGCTAGAACTGGACACACAAGAATATATACAGGCCCATTATTTCTTCCAAAATCTCAAATAATGAAATTTACGCTGATCGGCAGAAATGAAATAGCAGTACCCACAGATTTCTTTAAAGTAGCAATAACAGAATATTTAAATAATTCTGGAGAAATAAATTATTGGATTGAATCGTTTGTTCTCCCAAATGAATTTAATAATTCAAATAATGAAAAAATTGAAGAAGAAATAAATTTAAAAAATATAAATAAAGAAAAATTGCCAGATTTTATATTTAATTGCCGAAATGCCGATTATAAAATTAATTACGCGGAAAATTCAAAAAGAATTAATATTTTCAATTTAATAGCTTATTATAGCGAAACAATTGAATTTATTGAACAAAATGTTGAATTTAAAATTTTAACAAAAATTAAAAATAAAATTAAAAATTTAAAAGGAGGGAATAAATTTTATAAAAAAGATGATGAATTTATTATTATTAAAGAAAAAGTTATGGATGAAAAAATTTTGGAAAAAGATGAAAAAATTAATGAAGTTGAAGATGAGGTTTTAGAAAAATATTTTAGTGGAAGATAAAAATAATTTGAAAAATCTAGACAAATTTAATCACAAAAATAAAGAAGATAATAAGAAAAAACAAAAAAAGGTCTGTTTGATTTAATTAATAATTAGTTAACAAATTATAATAATTATCAGATTAATATTAAAAAATAAATACCAGAGAAGTCCTCCTTCTAGAAGATTTAATTTCCAAAATTAAATTAATTTCCGGTCTGAAATTAAATTAATTTCCGAGGGAAAGTAAGGGATACTAACTGGATATCCCTAAGATTTTCATTGATCTAACAAATTATAATGACATTATGGGGTAATAAGGACCCACAAATTTTTTTAAAATTTTGCTGATATTTCATCTTTTATTGATTGATATTTAAATCAAAAAATTTTTTTCTTTGATATATAATATCAGACAATAGATTTGGACTATACTCCTCGAGTATAACAATCCCGTAGCTTTAATAATTTTAATTTTATAAATAATTTTTCCAGATTAAAACAAAAAAGGCCAAAAAATCAAATAAAATAGCTTCGACAAGCAATATAACAGAATTAGAAAGTCCTATAAATTCTCCACCAATTAATACTAATCCAAATAATAATGAAAATAATAATGAAAATGAGCAAGTATCTGAAGACGAAGCAGAAGAAAGTAGAGTATTTTGGTTTAGAAAAATATGGAAATATTTATTTTCTTCTTAAATTTGATAGGAATACTTTTTTAATTAATTTAATATTATATTAATAAGATTAAAAATTAAAGATAAATTTATCGTAAAATTTAAATTAAATTAAACTCAATTAATTCAATTGTTTAAAAATATTTTTTATTTTTTTTAAATTTTTTTAAAAAATATTAGGGCTGGAAAAAGTTTAAAAAATTCCCAATATTTATTTTTATATATTTTTGCCAGCCTTAATTAATAATTTTATTTAATTTTTATTTAAATTTTATTTAATTTTTATTTAATTTTTAATTAATTTTAAATTAATTTTATTAAAAACAGCTGGTAAAAATGAAGTGGATGATGAAAATAAAATCAAGAAGAAAAATATAAAAATTGGCAAAAATAATTTAAAAAATAATAAACATAAAAAATCAAATAAAAAACAAATAAAAAATATAAATAAAAAGGAGAATAAATTAAATAATAATTTCGAAGAATATATGATTAAAATTGAAAATGAAGTTAATAATAAAATTAATGAAGTTAATAATATTGAAATTAAAGAAGAAATAGAGAATAATAATATTGAAGAAGATGAAGACGATATTAAATTTATAAATGAATTAAAAAGAAGAATAAAGTTGGGGGAGGATGATGCTTGCGATCATAGTTGTGATACAATAAATAATTTTAATAATTCTGAAAGTCAAAGAGGTAAGTCAAATTTAATAAATATATGTACAACTTCAGCCTACTGGCCACCTTGTATCTTCAATAGTATTTAAAATAATTTTTTGAATATTTAAATCTCTCAAAAAAAGTCGAATTGGATCCTGAGTGATGTAAAAATTAAAAAAAATAAACAAAAATAGGAAATATTTTTTTTTTGTTGGAGGGGGTGATCGGGAGGTTTAATATTTTTAGAATATTAAAAAATATGACAAAAAAATATTAATTTATTAATTTTAATAAATTAATTAATTTAATAAAATATTTAATTTAATAAATAATTTAAAGAAATATTAAATCGCCATAATTCAAGTGAAGAAGATCAAGAAGAAATACATGAAAAAATATTACAAGAGTTGGATATCTTATTTTTTGTTGATGAAGAAATGTATCAATTATTAATAACAAATTTTATAAATTTTGATGATTTTTATTTTTCTGCTGATGATTATACAGAAATTAAAAATAAATTAAAAGAATTTATAAATTCGATAGAATTTATTTTTAAAAAAATATTTGGAAGGAAAAATGAATTATTATTTGGAGAAACTGATAAAATTAATTTATTAACTAAATTAAATTATATTTCAATAAAATTTGGAGATCACAAAGAAAAATTTGAAAAAATGAGATTAACTATAATTAAATTAAAAGAATTAGATAGAGAAAATAAAAAATTAATTATGGCATCTGATATTGGAATAGAATTATTTGAAGAATATATTTCTACTATTCTTTGCAAAAATAGTCATAATAAATTAGAATTAAATGCAGATTGTCATAATAAATTAACTTTGGATCAACATATTTGTGAGGAATTTATTAAAAATATATAAGATACCTTAAAATCCTCTAAGATAAGCTCCTTTTATAACGACATCTGAATAAGCTATTATTAAATTATTATTAAAGAAAGTCAGTCAACTCTCTAAACGTTAAATCGTGGAGTCACTAGTCGTGGAGTCACTAATTAAATCGTGGACTCCACGATTAAACGAACCTCTCGAAATAACGAACCTTTCCTTCTGTCCATTCGAGAGTTGACCTTATTATATTTCGAAATTATTTTAAAATCTAAGGATTAAGTGAAGGAAACACAAAAATAATATTAGTTACAGAGACTAAAATCTAAAATTAAGCTAGTGAATTGAAAAAGTAATTATAAATTAATAATTTTATAGGCACATAAAACTTAATGTCTATATCAGGATTCTGATTATTAATTTTTAGAAATTTCTAAATTAAAAAAATATATTTTTAAATTAATATTTAATTCATTTTTAAGCAAAAGTTTATTTGGATAATCTTTTAAAAAAATTAATTAATTGGATAAATAAAATGAGAGCAAAAGGAAACTTTATAGAAGAAGATATTTTATTATTTGAAAATTTTGAAAAAATAATTCGTTCATGGAAATTAGCTGAATTTTTGATTAAAGAGAGTAAATATTTTTTGTCCAAAAAAGATAAATATAATGGAATTTTAATTAGATATGTTGCTTATTCTTTTTTTGAAAAGAGGTAATTATTATTTTTTTAAATTTATTCAGATTTTTTTTCAAATTTTTTTTCTAATTTATATAAGAAAATTACTGTAGAGACCAGGCAAAATGCCACAATAAAACTTTGATCAAATAATCTGGTATTTGAAAAAAAATTTTTAAACAAAATTTGATCAAAGCCTTGGGTTTCATGGCTTAGTCTGATCCGTTTCAATTTTCAAACAGCAATTCATGGGTTCGTGTCTCATAATATCAGCGAGTCTGAGTTTCGGTGCTTAAGTAAGAGCAAAGATCGTGAACGGGTTCGAAGTTTCGGTTCAGTGGATGCTGGGGATGCTGGTAGTGGATATGCCATTATATAAGATAAAATGAGGCATCTACTAAAAAATTATTTTTTAAATTTGGAGTCACCTCATTATTTTAAAGAGGATTTAATATTATTAACCCTGTTTTTTTAAATAAAATTAATTTTAAATAAAAATTTAAATATTTAAAATTTACAGACTTTCAGTATATTTAATGTCACCTATTGATGGTTCTATTTCATGTACTTACGAAAACAATAGGTTTTATCTTACAGAAGGTTCTACTTTACGATTAATTAATGATAAATTACAAGAATTAGTATTAATATATAATGACCACAAAAATGAATTTTCTTATTTAAAGAATTTATTCGAAATTGTTTTTAATGAAATGGTAATTTTAGAAAGATTAAAATTAACAATAAAAGATATTAATGAATATTTGAAAAAATTATAAATTTAATTTTATTTTTGAAATTATGAATAAAAATTAAGTCAGATACTCTCTTTAGAGAACCCTCTTCAGTAAACTCTCATTATAATAAATTCTCTACTCAGTGAACTACTTCTATAGTGAACTCTCTCTATAGTGAGCTAAACCACCTTTTAGTGGACATTTTTTCTAAGCTTCCAACTAAACTTTCTTAAACAAAACTTTTAATTAATGTCTCTCTCTATGATGAGTGAAGCCTCTATGAGAGGTTAATTTTTTTAAAATTAATTTTCAATAAAAAATTTTCAAAAATTTTAGTTCCTATTTTTAAATAAATATATTTAATAAATCAAAAAAGTTCTATTTTAATTCCCAAACTAAACGTGTCTATTATATTTACAAACGTTTATTAAGCTAAACATATGAAAAAGATTTTTATTTTAAAAATTAAAAATTACAAACGTCATTACTCCAAAAATAAATGTTTTATAAATTAAAAAATTTATCTCATTAATAAAAATTTACCTCGTTGTCTTTAAAAATGAATTATATTAATTTTTATTTAAATTATTTAATTATTTTATTATTTACTTTTGCTAAATTAGCTCAATCTCTTCAAAATCCCGATGAAATAACTGATCCTCTGCCAGGGCTTAATTTTACATTGAATTTTAAGCATTATTCAGGTTGATAAAATTCTTTTTAAATTTAAATAAAAATATTATTAAATTAATAAATATGGTATTAAATTTTTTAGGCTATCTACAAATTTCAAAAAATAAATTTTTACATTATGTATTAACTAATTCAAAAAATAATCCAGCTTAAGACCCATTGGTAATATATTAAATTTTATATTAATTAATAAATCCTTTAAAGATATTTTGGTATAATGGTGGTCCTGGTTGTTCTTCTCTTCTAGGCTTATTCTCTCCTTAAAATGCAGACGATCTCTTAGTTATTTTGAGATACTATATATAAGACATAACCCTAGGTGTATTGAAAAAATAAAGAAATTTCTCTTTCAATATTTTGATTTGTAGGGTTTAGAATTTTTAATAGGAGAGAATTTTTATAATTTCAGGGTAACCAGACTCTAACGGCAAAATTGAGGCTTAAAATGCCAAAACTCATTTAATAATGATATGTATACTGTAGATAAGACAAAATATTGCATAGGGCCTAGAATTTTTAATCAGCAATTTTTTATAATTTAAGAGTATTAATATGATTAATTAATACGATTAATCTCCAATAATAAACTTTCATATTACAATAATTAAAATTAATCCTTGAACTTTAGACTTTAATTTGATATATTTAATTCCCTTAAATGCCCTTGAACTTTTTTCTTCTTCAGTTGACAGATTAATTACTCTAATCATTTATTATACTATTAATTCTTCGCTTAATCAATAAATATATTTAATAGTCTGCTGAATTAATAGTTTAAACAGCCATCATTTTATTCATTCCCTTTTAAAAATAATAAAATAAATTGTCTAGCTAATAAAATTAAAATTATTTTTTATTAAAAAATATGGAGGCTTCTAAAGCCTCTATTTTATCCTCTATTAAAGTCATTGACTTTTCTAGAGTTGTAGCTGCTCCATTTGCTTCAATGATACTTGGCGACCTTGGGGCGAAGATTTGGAAAATTGAAAGGCCTTGTGAGAGAAAATTAAAATTTTATTTTTAATTTTTGAAGTAATTGGAGACGAATCTCGTTCATTTTATCCTCCAATGATTAATGGACAGAGTTGTTATACTCTTTCATTAAATAGAAATAAAAAATAGTGTGGCAATAAATTTGGCAAATTGCTGAAGGAATGAGAGATTGGTAGAAAAATAAATTTTATTTTATTTTTATTAGTTAAGGATGGGAACTTAGAAAAAGAAATTTTATTTTTAGAGAGTGAGTTAATTTTAGAGGGGCTACGGTAATTAAAATAATTTATGGAATATTTAGAAAATTTTTTTAAATATTTTTTTAAATATATTGTGTGGATATCATTAAAATTAAAAAAATAAAATATTTATTTTTAAAAGGCTAAAAAACTTTCTATGAGAGCAGATGTACTAATTGAAAATTTTAAAACTGGTTATATGAAGAAATTCGGTTTGGATTATGATAGTTTAAAGAAGGATAACCCTCGATTAATTTATTGTTCAATATCTGGTTAGAGGAAAAATTTGGGATCATTAAAATCTATTAATCAAGGCTACGGTCCTGATGGTCCCTATGCAAATGATCCAGGTTATGACGTTATTGCTGCAGCTGTGGGTGGTTTATTAGGCATAACAGGGCCAAAGACGGCTAATTCTGGTTAATTTTGAATTAAATTTTATTAAACTAATCCCTCCTTAGAACCCTGTAAACCTGGTGTTGCAGTAACCGATTTAATGACTGGGTTATTTGCCCATGGAGCTATAATTGCAGCATTATTTCATAGAGAAAAAACAGGAAATGGCCAACAAATTCAGTGTAATTTGTTATCTACACAATTAGCTTCTTTAATTAATATTGGAAGTAATTATTTAAATGCTGGAATTGAAGGTTTTTTAATTGATAAATTAGTAAATAAAGTAAGGTGTCTAGCAAACGGTTAGAAAATTGGGTAGGGATTGAACCTGCGATTGAACACATTGATCAGCTTCTCTTTAAACCTAAACCTTTACAAAGATGCCCAACAGCTATTGGACGCTGATTTTTCGAAATGATTTTAATTTATCCTGAAGATCCTTAGCAGTTAAGAAAATGGGTCGGGATTTCAAAAATTTCTATGGTTGAATTTCGAGTCGTTAAATAAATCCGGGGTTTCGGAGGGGGTTGGGAGAAGTAATGTTCTTAAATTAACTAATTAAATTTCTCCTTACATTAATTAAACTTTCAAAAAATTAGGCAAGCCATGGGGAACAGAACATGAAAGTATTGTTCCATATCAAGCATTTCAAACAAAAGATGGTCGCTATTATGTGGTTGGTGCTGGAAATGATCAAGCTTTTTCTGAGGCTTTTTAATTATTTAAGAATATTTTTAAATTTATTTTTTAAAGCTTTGTACAAAAATGGAAATGCCAAAATTGGCAAATAATCCAGAATATGCAACAAATAGTGATAGAGTAAAAAATCGAGAAAAACTTTTGGAAAAATTTAAAGAAAAGTATTTTATTTAATTAAAAATAATTAATTAATTCTAAAGATTTTTAACACAAAATTTGGAATTTTGGAAAAATAAATTGAGAAGCAAAAGTTTCCCTTCAGGGCCAGTAAATACAATTAAAGAAGCTTTTGAACATGAACAAACAAAACATTTAGATTTAGTTAAAACAATGGAACATGAAAAATATGGAAATATTAAAGTTGTTGGTTAGTAAATTAATTAAAGAAAAATATTTTAAACTAAAGAAAAATTTCAAAATCAAGAAAAAATTTAAAATCAAAAGATTGAAAAAAAAATATAAACTTAAATTTGACTCCCGTTATAACATCACATTAAGAGAAAGACCTATAGGATTGGTTTAAAAGTTGTATGGCTATTTTGAGGAGGCTACAGTAATTTAGAAAATTCGAAGTAAAGTCAGTTCCAAACCCGAAAATTTTCCAAGACTCAAACCCCAAGGACCTTTCTTGAACATCTTTAAAAATAAGGAGATAGTTAACCTAATTTATTAAAATTTAATTATATCCTTTATTAATTTTACTTAATATAATTTATTTGAATTAATTTTTAGGCCCTCCTATAAAATACAGTAACACAGAAAATAAAGTAAGAACAGCACCTCCAATGCTTGGAGAACATACTCGTGAAGTACTTTCAGAAGAATTAAATATTTCAAATAAACAATTGGAAAGGTTAAAAAATATTGGGGCTATAGATTTTTAATTTCTTTTAATTATTTCATAATTTATTTTAACATTTTTTGACGATTTTTTAAATAATTTCTGATGATGTTTTGATGTTTTTTTGATGATTTATTTATTAATTTTAATAAAATCAATTTTTAAAAATATTTAAAAATTATAAAAAAATATTTCGAAAGATGAAAAAAATAAAATAATTTATTTATTCAGCTTTTAATTATCCCAAGAATTAAATTTTTAAAATTTAAGGGAAAGGAAAAGCTAAAGCCTTTTAATTTCTATTTCGGGCAAAATTTTAGGCTTGAATTAAAATTAAAATAAAGGGGACAGATGAACAAATTAAAAAATAAAGGAAAATTTTGAAATTAAATTTTTATTTTTTTCTGATGACTTTATTAAATGGGAAAATCATTTAAAATTAATTTTAATAAAGAGAAGAAATTCAAAAATTTTTTTTGAAAATTAAAAAAATTTTTTAATGAATTTATTTTCTATTTTTTTATTTTTATTTCCAATTGGATTTATTAGGGCAGAATGTAGCGGTGATTGTTCTTTAGAGAATCAATATAATTGTAATTTATTTAAATTAAATATATTATTTTAATTAATTTAAATTAATTAGATAAGTGTGAAGATAGAAGTGAATTTTGCGAAGAATGGGGAAAATGGTGCGAAAATGTATTTCTACACAAATGTGTTAGGAAGGCATGCCCAAAGAAATGTAAAGGTAAAAAAGAAAAAATTTTAGAAAATTTTTAGAAATTTTTAAAAAATATATTAGAGATAATTAATTAAGAAATTAATTTTTGACCTTATTAAAATAGCGAAAAATCCAGAAATCAATTGAGAAATTTTGAATGACCATGATTTCAATCAGACGTCTAATATTTTTGCTAAAATATTTTTTTAAAATTAATCATTAAATTTCCATTAGTCTGTCACAGCTCTGGTGAAGAACCAAAACCACAACCCAAACCAGAGCCAAAACCTACAACAATTATAACAGCTTCAACAATTACACCAACTCCAAACTATACTGCAACAACTCCAAATAATACTGAAACAAGTAATTATCCGATTGAGGTAAATATTAAATTATACTCCCGTTAGAACATCAATCCTGGGAATGAAGGTTTAGTCAACTCCCTTCTATTATTTCCTCTATTCCACGGAATCTTTCAGTTTTATATAGGATTTCCCTCAAAAATTAATAACGAACTCTTAATGACCTCTCTTTAATGAAATCTTCCTCGAGTCCACTATATAGAGAGTTGAGTGTATTTTAAACTTATAATTTAATTAAGACCACAAGTGAATGTATTAATACAACAACAGAAGAATATGAAGAGATAACAACCGCCACAAGTTCAAGCAGTAATTCAACGGTTTATGTTTTAATGACTACAATATTTGAAGGTTTAACAATTATATATTAAAAAATAAAATTTAAGAAATAAGTGACGACGAATTCAAAGACGCAAAGAAAATGAAATGTAAATCGTGTAATGCAAAAAGGAAGAAATTAGCTGAAATTTATGAAAAATATTATCCAAAAGCTAAATTATAAATATTTTGTGAATATTTTTTAAAAATTGTGAAAATACATTATTATTTTCGAATAATTATACAAAAAATATTTAATTATTTTATTCATTTTATTTTTAACAATTTTATTCAGTCATTTAATTAATTTTTAAATTATTTCTTCATTTTCTTAATTTTCAAATCAGCACCAATTGCATTCGCAACTTTTGCAACGCTATTAAATAAATTTTATAAAATATTTTAAAAAAATCAAATCTAACTTTATAGCCACCACACTCATAATCACAATCATAATCACACCATTGTTGATGATTACAATGCCATTTTGGTTCTGGGTCGTTTTCTATTTCTTCAGTAGTGGAATTAACAGATGCTGTTGTTGTCTCATGTTTAGGTTTTGGTGTTCCTTTTTTGTGTGGTGGTGTGTGACGAGCAGATATATTTAAAAACTCGGTAACCAAGACGAGAACAAGGAGTACAGAAAGAAACTGGATTAAAAAAAAAATATTTTAAAAGGTTTAAACCTAAGGGTTTCCCTCACAAACCTTTTGCATGTTGATAAGTAAAAGCTTTTAGTTTTTTGAAATTTGGACTTTTTGAAATGATATTGAGAAGATAATTTCGTGGAATTTTATAGTCAGTAAAAACATGTTGATATTTAATTTGTTTATTTAATTTTTTAATGGCAAATATTTTAACCACATATTTTTGTAAAAAACATTTAATCATATTAGTAAAAAATGCTTAGTAAGAATTGTTATATGTTAGCCTTAGGAAATGTTACTCCCGCAGACTATATTATGATTAAATTAACAGACTTTAAAAAAATTTTTTAATTTTGAATTGTATATTGATAAATTTAATAGACAATTTTATTTTCGTAACAAATATACCATTTCTCATCATCGGACT
>ABLG01002145.1:0-15212 GCA_000172435.1 Meloidogyne hapla
TAACTATTATTTTAAGTTGATTAATAAACACTCACTTGCTCAACTTATAACATTGTAATATTTACATTTACTAAGTTTCCCACAAATTGCACAATTTAGTTGTGTATTTTGCCATTTTCTTTCTCCTTCTTTCATTGCGAAAAAAAATAATCTTAAATTTTATTAAAAATTTAATTAAAAAAATATTTATTGAAAGACTATATAAAATAATTTTTTTAATCTCTAAATCTAGACAAAATTTATTATTTAATAAAAGTTAAAGAATTAAAACAAATTTATTTTAATATTTTTATTTAATTTATATTAAATTACTTTATTTCTTATAAAAACTTTAAAGTATAATTATTGTGAAAATTAATTCTTTAACTATTATTTTTATTTAATATTTATCTGGATATAAAAAAGGATGAAGGTAATTAACTAATAAAAAGCTAAAGCGCGAATTTAAACGAAATAGCTAAATAATGTAAATGGCTATATAAAAATCGATGAGAAATTATTTACAAATGTATAAATAAATACTATATTAGAGAGTGAGGGAATAAAAAGATTTTTTCTTTTAATTTTAATCGAGTAAAAAATGAAAAAAAAAAGTTTGAACTAGATCATTGTACCAGAACTTTTTAAAAAAATATTTATTTATAAATTAAATTCTAGTTTTTTATAAAGAAAAATTAAATCAAAATTTGTTTTATAAATATAAACGGATTTAGGGTTTATGATTTTTCTTTTTTTATTTATTAATTTTGTTTTCAAAAAAAGTTGGTGATAAGAAAAGGCAATTTTTGTTAAACATTTGTGTGTGTGTTGATTAAAGAAAAAAAGATATTTTAATTTAAATAATTTATTAAAATTAATTTTTTAATATATATTTGTTTTTATTTTATAAATTCCACTAAAAGTATTTTTTAAAAATCTTTCAAATAATGAAATAAAAAAAAATTCTTTTTTCAAACATGAGGAAATAATTTTAAGAGGCAAAGATCTAACCAATTAAAAAAACTATTCAATATTTATTTATTAATAATAGAGGCAAGTTTTTAGAAAAAACAAGAATTATTTTAACAAAAATATTTAATTAATTAAATTGAAAAGGAAAGATAAACTGAGCAGAAATCATTACAAATAAATTAAAAATATATTTTAATGTATTTTTAATATTTAATTTTTAAAATTTTATAAAAATTGTGTAACAAATAGTAAATAGAATTGATTTAAAAAAAGGCAATAAAAAAATTAATATATTTGTGGAGATTGTGCATTTAATGGCAGTGCATAGTATATATCAAATAAATGAAATATGTTAATAAAGAATAAAGCAAATTAGATAAATATGTAAGTGTAAACTAGCTCTATTATTGTTATAAAATATTTAATCATGGGAAAGATTTTAAAATATAAAATAATTGAAAAAATATTTTTAAAGTATATTTTGACTTTATTTATTAAAAATAATAATAATAATTTTTTTTGAAATTCTAATAAAGATTTTTTTTAATTTCAATTAAAATATATACTTTAAAAGGAATACATTATACTTCAGTTAAACAAAAATTATATAATATTTTATTTATATATAAAAATAAATTTATTTATCTGTTTGTTTTAATACAAACTTGGCAGCGAGAAATTCTTGAACGAGTAGAACCTGCTTTTACTGTTTGACTTTGTGGTATCTTTAAAAAATATTATTTTTTAAAATAATTATTTAAAATATAAATTTACAGTAAATTGTTGTGAATCATCAATTGTCGATAACCAAAAACTAAATTTGTTTGCAAAGAAATGACTAAAAAATACATTAAAATAATTTTTAATCTTTTATTTAATATAACCAAGATCCACGTGCACCATTACATTCAATAAAAGGAGTTGTTCTGAAATCTTCCAAACAAGAACCAGGCGAACTAAAAAATAATTTTTAATTTAAAATTCTTTAAAAATATAATTTGTACCTCAAAGACTGTCCACCACCTTCAGCACCAGCTCCGGTGTGCATTGCAAATGAATATCCAATCCAAAGTGAACTCCAACCGTTTGGACAATTTGGAATTTGTATTGATTGAGAATGTATAGCCATAACCTAAAAAAAATTTTAAATTAAAAAATTAAATATTTAAAACATTTGCAGGGGCTTCACAAACAGCACAACGAGAGATAAAAGGCTGAATTTCATGTTCATTAACAGGCATCATTGGAAGCTATAAAATTAAATTTTAATTTTTTAAATTAATATAAATAACAGCTTCTCCAGTTGAAAGCCAATATGATTTGTCATTTCTTGAAGCATAACTAAAAATATAAAAATAATTTAAAAAAATCTCTCTTAAAATTAAAAACAATTACTTGCAAACATCATTAAAATCACAAAACAAGAATGGCATAGTTGAAAAACGTGGTAAACAAGAACCAGCATTTCCTTTATTTTTTTTTCAAAAATTATAATTTATACTAATAATTATTTATTTACCTAAATCTTGATTATGTGCCTTTTCATTTCCTTCTAAATAAAGGAGAGAATATCCTTCCCAAAGCTTTCGTGTATTCTGTGGACAGGGCGGTACTTGTGTTGTTTGTGAATGTGTAACAACAATAAAACCTTTAAAGTTTAAAAGAGATTTAAACATTTCTAAAATAAAATTAAATAACTACCGTCTTTATAAGCAGGTCCTGGAGGTCCAATTGAACCTGGCAAACCTGGGGGGCCTGGCGGTCCATGAGTGCCTTCGATACCAGGAAATCCTGGCAGACCTGCAGCACCCTTCTCTCCGGGAAAGCCTGGGGAGCCTGGGTAACCAGGCTCTCCTTTTTGGCCTGGAGAACCGGGAATTCCTTTAAAAAGAATTAATTATAAATTTAAATCAATTATATGTAAATATTTTTTTCTGAAATTTAAAGTAAATTTTTATATCTACCAGCAGGTCCAGGCAGTCCATCCAAGCCAGGTGGGCCCTTTTCTCCATCAAGACCTGGCATACCAGGAGCACCTCTTTCACCTTTCATTCCTGGTTGAGTCAGTGGTAAAGGACCAGGCATCCCCTATATTTTAATAAAGAATATTAACTTAAATTATAATATTTAAATTAAAAAAGAGTTAAAGAGTCAAGAAAGTTATTTTAAAACATTAAACTATATTTTACCGGTAATCCAGGAGGACCCATTTCGCCTTTCAGTCCTTCAATACCAGGTGGACCTGGATATCCAGCGTCGCCTTTCGCTCCGGGCAATCCAGGTAGACCAGAGTTACCTGGATATCCAGCATCGCCCTTTTGACCGGGGAATCCAGGTAGGCCGATTTCACCTTAATAGAATTAATTTGATAAATTAAATAAAATTTACCTTTAATTCCAGGTAATCCAGGCATTCCCATTTGGCCAGGAAGACCAGGTAAACAAGCATCGCCTTTCTCTCCAGGAAATCCGGCAGGGCCTTGTAGGCCTGGTGATCCAGGTAATCCATCTTCTCCTCTCCTTCCAGGTGTCCCAGGTAGTCCAGGCTCTCCCTTAATAAATTAATTTGAATTTAAATCCAATAAAAAATAATTTAGTACTTTTTGTCCAGGAAAACCAGGCGGTCCAATTTCGCCTTTAAGACCATAAGCGCCGGGAGGACCAGGTAATCCAGCTTCGCCTTTAGCACCAGGTAATCCAGGAAGCCCATCTTTGCCAGGCATTCCAGGATATCCAGCTTCTCCTTTTGGCCCGGTAAGTCCTTGGCCTAAAAATTTATTTTATTTAAATTTAAAATATTTTAATCATTTAAAAGGTGAATTAAATTAAAAGAAGTAGCTGAATTAAAAGAAGTATCTTAATTAATTTTTGAATTAATTCTACCAGAATTCAATGAAAATTCAAAAATCAGCATTTACATGGCAATGTTTATTATAAATGTAAAAAACCTGGTAATCCGGGTAGACCAGGAAGTCCAGCAGTTCCTTTTTGACCAGGAAGGCCTGGTAAACCGTCCTGACCAGGCTGGCCAGGGAATCCAGCTTCGCCTTTATCCCCAGGAAGTCCTGGCATTCCATCTCGTCCTGGTGGTCCCTGCATGCCTTTAACACCAGGGAAGCCCGGCACTCCTACCATTCCCTGTAAATGTAATTAAATATATGTAATTAAAATAAAAAATAAAATAATTCAAACTTTAGGTCCTTCAGGTCCAACAGATCCTGGCTGTCCTGGGAAACCAGACTCGCCCTTAGCTCCAGGATATCCATCAATGCCTCTTTCTCCAGGCAGGCCAGGTAATCCTTGTTCGCCCTTCTCTCCAGGAATTCCTGGTGAACCAGAGTAACCTTAAAAATAAATTAAATTTATTAAAAATATTTTGTAAATTAAATAAAAGAATTAATAGAAACATTTATACCGTTTTGGGTCGGTAGAGTACCGCCGGTTGAGTACCAGCCGGTTGAGTACCGATCCATAACATTTTTATATCTTAACCAAATTAAATAAAACTTATATCATTCGAAAGCTCTTGATAGGCGGAATTTTTATTTTTCATACTTTTAAGGGGCGTTTGGATTGGATCCATATAAATGATAAAAGATTCCGCTTATCAAGAGCATTTGATTGAAATAAGTTCTATTTAATTTGGTTCAGATATAGAAATATTATAGATCGGTACTCAACCGGTGGTACTCAACTGGCGTTACTCAACAGGCCCGTTCCGGCTTTAAACAACGTTAGTTTTAAGACGAAATAAAATTTTTAATACTTTTAGAGAATAAATAGTGAGAAAATTAGACAAAATGCTTAAATTCTTATTTCTTTCTTTATTTAATTAAAAAACATTTTTTATTTCACCAATATACATTATTATATTTTATTTAATTTATATTTTATTTAATTATTATATTTCATTTAATTTTTAATTAATTGATAATACATAATATTATTTTAGTTATATTTACTATAATTAATTATAAATTTTGATATTTTAAATTTTAATAATACTAAATGTTACTAAAAATTAAATTTAATTATAAAATATAACCTTCTCTTCCAGGCAAACCAGGAGGGCCAGGTAAACCAGCATCGCCTTTAGGACCTGGTATTCCAGGGAAGCCTTCTCGTCCAGGAGGTCCATTTCGGCCTTGATAACCCTTAGAAGAATTAAAATAAATGTTTTATTTTTTAAATTACGGGTTCTCCTTTAATTCCGGGGAATCCAGGTACACCATCGGCACCTCTTTCGCCAGATGGCCCTTGACGTCCAGATTTACCAGGGATGCCGGCGATTCCTTTCTCTCCAGGAAGACCTGGTTGGCCATAACCAGGCAGGCCTTGTTCTCCTTTTAGTCCTGGAAAGCCAGGAAGACCGGGTGGACCTTTAAAATAAAAATATTAAAATAGAGACTGGATGTTTAGGCATAAAAAAGCCAAAATAATCTCCTAAATTATTGAAGTAATAAATTCTGAACATAGACATTTTTCATTAAAAATATAGGAAATATATAGGCATCTGCCTAAAAATTTATTAAACTTATAATATAGCTATTTTATTCATTTTCATCTTATTTTTAAATTTGTATAATACCTAGCGCTCCAGGCGCGCCCGGCTGTCCAGGGAAGCCTGCTTCTCCTTTAGGCCCTGGAAGGCCAGAAAGACCATCTTCTCCTCTTTGGCCAGGGAATCCCGGAAGGCCTGCTTCTCCTTTAGGTCCATTCAATCCTGGTAGACCATCTCGACCAGGTAATCCAGGAAGACCGTTTTTTCCTTTAATGATTTAAATAACAAATTTATATTTTTAATAATTTAAATAAAATATAATTTGGTAATCTGTTCTGACGCTGTCATTTAGGTCTATCAATTATTACTTCTTTCATACGCTCAATCATTCATTTTTTAATATAATTTTTATTAATTATTTATATTATTTATTTGGTAATTCTCTTAAAAATGTCTGATTACGATATATCAAATGATCTAAACAAGTGAGGGAAGGATATGAACAAATTATAATTTTATTTTTTACCTTTAGGTCCTTGTAATCCAGGAAGGCCACTTAATCCATCTGGCCCTCTCTCACCTGGTAGACCAGGATTTCCAGCAAGACCTTGTTCACCTAAATAATTATTATGATAAAATTATAATTATAAATTTCTTTGCCTTTTAATCCAGGCACGCCTGGAATACCAATAGCTCCTTTCATGCCTGGGAAACCTGGCGGTCCTGGTAAACCATCAGGACCTAAAATAGTATTATTTTTTGTATTATTTTTAATTTAATGCTACCTGGAAGACCAGGATATCCGACTTCACCCTTCGGTCCAGGAATTCCTGCTAAGCCAGGCAGGCCATCAACCCCTCTTTCTCCAGGGGAACCAGGAAATCCTGGCTGACCTTCAATGCCTTCTTTTCCTTTAAAATATAATTTTTTTAATTGAATAACTAATAATGTAAATATTCTATCATAATAAGGGCACCCTCTAATAAAATTTTACCTTTTAAGAATTTAATTTCAGATGTATATTTTTAATTTTTTTATATTTACATTTTTTTATATTTAAAAAAGAAAAATTTCTAATAATAAAATTAAATATCAAAATTAAGTAATCAATAGAATTTTCATTAAATTTTTACACCGAAAAATAGAATGCCTCTTATTGAACGACATTTAAAAAGAGGATTAAATAAAGTGGAAATTAATTACATACCGGGTAATCCTGGAAGACCAGGCTCTCCTTTAAGTCCGGGAAATCCAGGTGCACCGACTGTGCCTGGGAAACCTGCTTGACCAGGCAATCTGTTTTATTTTAATATTAAATTTATTTATAATAATTAGACTGACGAAAATATGCATACAAAAATAAGGATTTCTTATTTTGCTCATATATATTATTATTTTTGCAAGCAAAAATAAGAAAAATACTTTTATTTTTATTTTTAATAACTTGATTTTTCTAAGTAAATTCCTGATTAAAACCCTGCAGAAATAAATTAAAAAATAATTCTGAAAATAATACATATGTATATTTTTACAATAATTTCTGGAAAATCGCAAAATTAATTGTTTATTAATAATTTTTGTTGTATTAATAACTTTGCATGTTTCCGACAGCCTAATAATGATTAATATTCCAAACCCTTCGATTCCAGGCTGTCCGGGAAGACCAGGCAGTCCAGCATCGCCTTTAATGCCAGGAAAGCCTGGAGGACCTGGTGGACCATGAATTGAAGGTCCTGGTTCGCCTTTCTGCCCAGGAAATCCTGGTTGACCAGGTCTGCCTTCTTCTCCTTTAGATCCTTGCAAGCCTGGAAGGCCGGGTTGACCTTAATAAGATATAATTAATAAATTATAAAATAATTTCTAATTATTTAATACCGGGCAGTCCTTCAAGCCCAATAGGTCCAGGCGGTCCTTCCAAGCCAGGAAATCCTGGGGAACCTGGTTCTCCTTTCTGTCCTTGTAAACCAGGCACACCAGCAAGGCCATCAGCACCTTTAGTAGAAATATTGAATAAAAAGTTTAAAAATTTTAATACAATTTTTTATTAAATCTAAAATTATTATTTAAATAATAAATTAATTAATTTTAAAAAAACCTGGTAAACCCGGGAATCCTGGCTCTCCTTTTAATCCTGGAAGACCGGGCAATCCTGGCGGACCATCCTTTCCGGCTGGCAATAAATTTAACGGAGGCATTGGTCCAGGTTCTCCCTTTATTGAATTTATATTTTAAATTATTTTTATTATTTATTAAATACATATTGCAATTTAGTATTTTTTAATTATTTATTTTTACTATCTAAATATATTTATCATTTATGTTTAATTCACTAAAAGAATTCTAATTATATCTTTTTTATTATAAATTCCTACATTTTTTTCTTTAATTAAAATTCGCTTTTTATTCCCATACATAATGTCAAAAGATTTATCAGATTGCGACTAGTTACTATTTGAATATTTCTCATGCCATACAAATATTAATATCTTAGCGAATCTTTTCAATACCATTTAATTATATTTGATTAGGTTTGAATAATTATTTTTTTTAAATATTTAGCTTTACTTTTAATCAATCCGGATTTTAATTAAAAAGTTTTTAAATAGGAATAAATTACTTTTTGTCCAGGAAAGCCAGGTGCGCCTGGAAGTCCTGCTTCTCCTTTTGCTCCAGGCAATCCAGCTTGTCCAGGCAGGCCATAGCCAGCTTCTCCTTTGATGCCAGGTAAGCCGGGTAATCCATCTTGGCCAGGCTTCCCTGGTAGTCCATAAGCTCCTGGCTCGCCCTCAAATGTTAAAAATAAACATAGAATATCATTCCATGATTTTTTACTATTTTTAAAAATATTTATCTATATTAAATATTTTTACAAAAATAATTTTAATTAATTTTCTACTTACCTTTTGTCCTTCCGGTCCTGGCGCCCCAGGAAAGCCGGGGGTGCCTTCTTTTCCTGGCAATCCTTCTGGTCCAGGTGGACCAGGAAAGCCACCATCTCCTTTTGGGCCTGGATATCCGGGCGGGCCCGGTCGGAGACGCAATTGAGTTGGTTCACCCCTAGAATGTTATTAAATAAAATTAAAATATTTACATATATTATTTAGATTAAACAAATTATTTTTAATAAATTTCAACATACTTTTGACCCGGTATTCCAGCTAACCCATCTTTTCCTGGCAAACCAGGTGGGCCTGCAGGACCAATTGCTCCAGGCATTCCATCATCACCAGCATCTCCAGTCATTCCTGGCATTCCGGGTAGACCTCGATCTCCTTTATTTTATATTTATTTAAAAATCATTTACAAACTAATTAACAATAATTCTTACCTTGCGGTCCAGGTAATCCTGGATAACCTGCAAGGCCCTTCTCGCCTTTGGCACCTGGTGCACAAATTGAACATTCACCGCCACGTTCTCCCTTCATTCCGGGGATTCCTGGGAGACCTGGTGCACCATCACGGCCATCATATCCTTTCGGACCAGGGGCTCCGGGGAAGCCTGGAGGACCTGGCATCCCATTTAATGAATCGCCAGGTGGGCCTGTAAATGAAAATAAATGTGATTGAGTGAAAATTTAATCATTCAGAAATTTCTACCGCGCATTCCAGTTAATCCCATCTCTCCTTTCCTTCCTGGTGAACCATCTAATCCTGGACGTCCATCTTTGCCTTGTAGTCCAGGAATTGCTATACCCGGAGTTCCTAAATAGATAATAAATCATTATCCCCTGTTATTATTAATTAGTACTAATTAAAACAATATATTTGTCACCTTTCTATATATGTATTTGTCACCTTTTTACACAAAGGTGTCAAATATAATATTAAATTATTACAAATAAAAATAATTTAATATTTTTTAAGTTTGAACTCTGTAAATTGTTTTTTGGAGTTATTGTCATTTCTAAAATTATTTTTATGATTTACCTTTAAAAAATCTTTTAAAAATTTTTTATTTGTCACCTTTCTAAATCAAAATATGCCATTAAAGTAATTTCAAAAAATTCTGGAAATTTTCTCAAAATAAACTTTATTTAAGTAAGATATAAATCTCCCCAGCGACGATAAAAAAAATTATAAGCTTTTTAAGAGAGCAAATGTTCATAACATAATTAGTTATTATATAAAATATTAAATTCTAGAACAATTTAAGATCATAAAAATAATTTTAGAAGTGACAATAACTTCAAAAAACAATTTATAAAGTTTAAACTTAAAAAATATTAAAAAGAAAATATTTGGCAACGAAAAGATTCGAAACTCTATCGAAAAATGCTGTTTGTTTTTGGAATAAAAAATATAAAAATTTAAATATATGCACTTTCATCACTTGAGGAAAAGTGCATATAGCACTATCCTTTGTCAGAGGATGATTTTTAGGATATTAAAATTTTAAAAAGAAAAATTCACATAAAATTCGAATTAAATTTAAATTGCAATTTTCTTTTTTAAAATTATTTTAGTAAATAAGAAGTTCTATCTTCTAATTTGGCAATTTAATTTATAATTTTACGTACATACATATCCGAGCCTTTACTTAAAATTATTACCTCTTGGACCAGGTTCTCCTTTCGGGCCTAATAATCCAGGCAGTCCAGGCGGTCCAGCAATGCCCGGGGCTCCTGGAATTCCAGAATCTCCCTTCTCTCCTTTAATTCCTGGAGCGCCTTCAAAACCAGGCAGCTTTAAAAAGAACAATTAATTTTCCAATTTTAATTATAATTACTTACACCTGGCACTCCTTGTCCTCCAGATATTCCTTGCGGTCCAGGCGGACCTGGCGGGCCTTGATAACCATCATTCCCTGGTAGGCCTGGTTGACCTGGTCGGCCTTTATATAATTATAATAATTTAACTTTTAGATAAACAAATATATATAAATTATAAAAAAAGTTAAATTATTGAATAAATATAAAATTATATACCGGGCAATCCAGGTGGACCAGGTGGTCCATCAGAAAATTCTCCACCACCAGGAGGGCCAGGAGGACCTCTTTCTCCTTAAAAAAGTAATTTAATTAGATAATAGCAAATAAATAATAAATATTTAATACCTTTAGCTCCATCCCTTCCTGGATATCCTTGTTCTCCTTTCTGACCTATTGGGCCAGGTACACCCGAAATACCATCAACACCGCGATCGCCTTTAAGACCAGGCGGGCCTGGATGCCCTGTTCTACCTTCTTTTCCCTAAATAAATTTAGAATTTTTTAAATAATTTAATAATAAACATTTTAAAATAATAATATTAAAATATATATTTTATTAAATATTCAAAACAACATACTCTAGGACCCGCAGGGCCAGGCAATCCTTTTTCTCCTTTCATTCCTGATAATCCCGGCTGTCCAGGTAAGCCTCCTTGTCCAGGATATCCTCTCGGTCCTGGCTCTCCTGGTTCTCCCTTTAATTAAAAAGCAATAAATTATCAGACAAAAATATTAACAAAAATGTTGTTGTTTTTTTAAAATTGTTACAAAAATATTAAAATTCAAAAAATGTTTTAATAAGATTTAAAACATCAACATTTTTGTCAAATAATTAAAAATATATTAAAAGCATTATTACAATAGAAGCAAAAGAAGCACAAGCATCGAGACATAAATTTTCTAATTAGCTTTATTTTCTATTATAATTCTACTTTACTATAAATCTATGCTTTTTACTACTATTAACAAACAAACAATTTGTTAAATAATTAATTTTTTCTTTTAATAAATATTAAATTTATTTTTAATTAATTATTAGTAATTTTTTAAATTATTTCATTGCCATATAATAAACTAATCTACACTAAAATTATTACTAAAAAGCTTTATTATGCACTCTATTTTTTTTCTCCCAAACCTTCTCTCCCTTATGCCCAGGTAATCCTTCAGGCCCGATGATTGTGCCTTTTGCACCCAAAGTGAAAGCAGCAGGTCCAGGAGGGCCTGGAGGCCCAACCAGACCTTGATCTCCCTGAAAAGAACAAAAAATAATATTAACTCGCCTTTCCTCCTTTCTCTCCCGGAAAACCAGTTGGACCGATAATGGCAGCCTGGCCAGTGAATTCACTCGGACCTGGTGGTCCGGGCGGGCCAGGCAGACCCAAATCACCCTGTAAGAATTCAACAATTTAATTAAAAATTAATTGAACATTTTGTAGATTTTTGAAGTAGGTAATTAAATTAATTTATTAAAGGGTTATTTTTAAAATTTTTCATTTAAATCTTAAAATTATATAAAGTCAATTGAAGATTGAAAAAAGAATATATTTAAATTCAATAATTAATTTTAAAAATAAAATATTTAAAATATAAATATAACAATTACCGCATCTCCTTTTGGACCAATACTTCCAATTCCTGGATTACCGGGCAGTCCAGCCTCGCCAGGGGGTCCACGCGGGCCCTGATGGAAAAAAATTTTTATTCAGTAAAATTTTATTAAAAAATAAATATTTAATTAATTAATTTTAATACATATTTAATTTTATTTTTAGTTTTATTTTTTAATATAAAGTTTAACAATTAATTTTTAAATTAAATTTCTTCACTCACTGATGGGCCAATATCTCCTCTATCTCCCTTTTCACCAGGATATCCATCTCTGCCTGGCGGGCCAGATAATCCAGGTACACCGGGAACACCGCTATCTCCCTTATTTTTTAAATAGTTTTAATTTATTTTTCATTTTAAACTTTTTCTCCAGGTGCACCAGCATATCCAATGGCTGGCTCTCCTTTTGGCCCATCTAGACCAGCTGTTCCCGGAAATCCAGGTAATCCGGGCGGGCCTGGCATTCCAGGCAAGCCAGGGAAGCCATCAGTTCCATTGCAGCCGTCCCATCCGGGAGGTCCTGGTGGACCCGTTTCTCCAGGCTAAATAAAGGAATTAATTCTAAAATATATTAAAAATTAATCTCACTCTTCCAGGATTTCCATCATTGCCAGAAAATCCAGGCACACCAACAGGGCCTCTATCTCCTTTCAGTCCATTCGGTCCCGGAGGACCTTGTGCACCTTTTTGGCCTTTTGGTCCTTGCAATCCTTCTGGACCAGGAAATCCTCTAGTTCCGCCGCTTCCTGGAGGTCCTTGTGGCCCTGGAGGTCCCATAGATCCTTTTTCTCCAACACAAAAACATCCACGTTGTGTACAATCTCTGCATATATTTTGCTTAAAAATAAAATATAATTATTACAATTAATTTAAAAAAAATTTAATTTACCGTTTCAACAAATGTTAAACCAGCCAAAAATGTTAGTGATGTTATTAATAATAATGGCCTCAAAAGAAAAAAATACAAAAATATTAAAGTTATTAATCTGACAAATAATTTATTTCACAAAATATTTAAACTTACCAAATAGATAATTTTATAGAAATATTTGTCATTGAATCCATTTCTGCATTTCTCAATAATTTACTTTTCTTATTTAATGCTGATTTTTTCCTGGGGCCATGACTGCCAGGAATTCTTCTTAGCTGAAAGGCCATGAGAGTTGCGCTGCCGATTTTTGCCAATTTTTTTGGCAAAAATTATCTATGGCCTTTAAAATCATTTAAAATATATTTAGATTTTATATATTTAAAAAAATAATTTTGTGTTAATTTATAATAATATTTGAGAATTAGTTTACCAAATTTAACAATTTTTGTTTATTGTCAAATTTAATTATAAGTTTAACAAGTTTAAAAATCCTAATTAAACAATATAAGAAAATAATTCCTAAATCTTCGCTAATATTGAAAAAAATATTTATATTAAAGCAAAGAAATGAATGTTAATATTGTTAAAATAAATTCTCTAAAATTACCAATAAATTTCTTTATTTTAAAATAATCTCGATGAATATTTGATTAATAATTTGCCTGATTTATATAAACATTTAAATGTTAAGGTAAAAATAAATATTATTTAAAATAAATTAAAATATTTTTTAGAAAACTAAAAATTTATTTGAAGTTTTTAAAATTATCTTTTCAATGAGCAAAATTCAAAAATCAGCAACAATAGAAAGAATTGTCCAATCGTCATTATTTCGATCAAAAGAAAATAGGTAAAAGTATTTTCTAGTAAAACTTAAAATGTGCCTCTCAATGAGAGAGAATAAATAACGGGATTGATGACTCACAAATATACAAAAAGAAGAAGAAAAAAGGATTTGAATGGCCTGAAGACTTTGGAAGAAACCGAAGATGGATTGACAAACATTTTATAGATTGAAAAAGAAGAAGAAGAAGAAGAAAGAGCCAACGGCTGCAACAGATGGCCCCAATGGATGTTGATTTTGGAAGGTAGATATAAATAAATAAAAATAAATATATTTAGAGAGAGGAAAGATATTGAGTACAAAAACTTAGTCTTTTTAGTTGATTAATAGAGATTATTTAGAAAGAGAAAATAGACAAAAAAATTTAGGAAACAAAATATAATTTTAGACCAAATCCTTAGACCAATAAAATTATTGGTTTTTAACTGGCTGTTGATTGTTTTACTTTTAATAATTTGTATTACACTTAATCACTTTTGTTAGAAAAATTTCAAAATAAAAATTAGATAAATTTAATATATTTAAAGTTTTCTTTTATAAAGCTTACCAAAATAATTTTCAAAAAATTAAATCAGGATCGGTCTAACTAAACATTTATTTTTGTAAAGAAAAAGTGAGAATTTTACATTGTTTAAATTTATTTATTTAAATTAAATATTTATTAAATCTAATCAAAAAAGTAAAATAACTTTCAAAAAATAAATAAATCTGTTGGGATATACCAATCATTCGAAATAGATTGGTTTTTAAAATTCTATTAAAAATAAATAAATAATATATTTTAATACAAAATAGACTCGCCTTCTTTCTTTTTATCCAAAATTTTTCTTTTCAAAACATTTTTTTAAAAAGCATTTCTTCCAGCTGAAAAGAAAAAAAGAACATTTGTTTGTTGCAGGTCTAATATTTAGTAAATAATAAATAAAAATATATAAAAATAAAAATATCAAGCACAATTGTGTAAATTCCCTTATTTTCATTTATTTTCTGCTTCTGCTCACAAAGCAAAAAAAAAAAGTCTAAAAAACTTGTAAATATACAAATTCTAGCAGCTGCACGAATTGATCAAAAAATATTTATATTTGTTGATTTCATTTTTTTATTTTATTTTTTAATGCTTTAAAATAAAATTTTAAATCAAGAAATATCATATTAAAAAATAATTGAAGGAATTATTTAAATTTAAATTATGTAAATATTTAATAAAAAGAGAACAAAAATTAAATAAAATTATACATAATTTAAAGATTATTTTTTTATTAATTATTAGTTAGAAAATTTCTAAAGATTTAAAGATTATTAAATAAAAATTTCTTTAAATTTTATCTATTATTTATTTATTTAAGAAGGAAAGTGATTGATAATATAAATAATTTTTTAGAAGAAAAAATAAAAAAGAGAAAATATATTTACTGATAAAAATAATTTTTAATTCTTTAATTATATCTTAGAAAAATGTTTAATAAAAATATTAAATTATTTTTAATTTTAATTATTTATTATTTTAAAAAATCTGATGGAGCTAATATTCTTGTAATAAGTCCAGCTCTTTCTTTAAGTCTTATAAATAAAATGGGACAATTAGCTGATTTATTGGTTAATGCTGGACATAATGTTGTTAGTTTTTTTATTTGATAATTTAAATTTAAAAATAAATAAATTAATTAATTTAATTATTTTTTAAGACAGTTTTTATACCAGAAATGGATAATATGAGGAAAATGGG
>ABLG01002144.1:0-21060 GCA_000172435.1 Meloidogyne hapla
ATCTTTATTTTCCATAATAATGGAAAATATTACTCCATTCATTTGTAAATGATAATTTAATAAGCAAAGGTTAATAAATATTTTTATTTACACAAATTTTAATTTTCTTCGACAATGGAATTAACATAAAAAATTCTTCAAATTTTTGATTAGTATTCTGATTTATTATTTTTTTAAACAAGATAGAGAAGATTTTTATTAAATATTTTCAAATTTGTAAAATCGTCTTTAAATTTTTTTATATTTTTAATTAGCTAGCTTACAAAAATAATGAAAACATAATTAAAAATTTTTTACATATTATCGATAATATGTAAAAAAAGGAAGTATTAAGTAAGTACTTAAGGAAGTAAAAAAGGAAGTACTTCCTTATTTTAAATGAAGTACAGTATTTATAAAATTACAATAAAAATTCTTTCAAATTCACAATAAAATAACTATTTTAGAAGATTCCCTACCTCTTTTTTTTGATTTTTAATTGAATATATTTGGAAATTCCCTAAAAATGTCTTTAAGTTTAGTCACCGATCAGGAATTAACACTTTAAGGTAAATAATTACAGACTTATACAAATTAGCTAAATCGGGTTTAGCTTACAAAAATAACCAATTATTAGCAATTTTCTTAGCTTAATCCGCAATTTTCTTTAGGATTAATCTTTTAATTTCTTAAATAAGAAAATCTGATTTTTAATTTTTAAAGCTAGTATTTTATCTCCTGGTTTGTAAAATTTTCTAAAAAGAAAAGTTTTCAATTTTTAAGAGATTAAAGAGATTCCCAGGAAATAAAGTTCCAATAGCACAATATTGCTGGAAAATTTTATACCGAAATAACTATCTAAAATTACTTCAAAAGCTCTAGATAATTCTTTTTTCTTAGAATAAAAATTAGAATAAAAATTCTTTAAGATTCACACTAAAAATATTATTTTGAAGATTCCCTATAATTTGATTATTTTTCTGATTTTTTTAATTGAATATAGGTATTTGGGATATTTCTTAAAAAATGACTTTAAGTTTATTCACCGGCCAGGAATCAATCTTTAAGCTAAAATAATTATTGTCTTATACAGATTAGCTAAATCGTGTTAGATTACAAAAATAAATATATTCCCGAGATTGAAAGATTAATAAGCTAATTTCTTTGTTACTAACGAATAAATTATCAACAGATTGTTTATATTTTTTCCATAATTCTACACATACAGCATGTTAGGGAAATAGGCCTATAATTATCAGGATTATTTTTATCTCCTTTTTTGAATATAGGGATAACAATTGAACTTTTCCATAAACTAGGCATTATGCCTTGATCTAATGATATTCTAAATAATTCTGATAAGTAAGGTGTAAGAACTGCACTGGAATTTCTTAGCATTAGATAACTAATTCCATCAGGACTAGTACCATTTTTTAATGGTAATTTATTTAATGTTTCATAAACTTCTATACTTGTAATGTCTATATCCGTAAGTATATTTAAAAGATCTAGACTATTGTCTTTAATGTTATGACTAGAAGGGTTATTCCATGAAAAGTTTTTTTCAAAAATTTTAGCAAAAACGTTGGCTTTATCTTCATTATCTCTAATAACGTTATTATTATATAGAATTGCTGGAAAATCTGTATTTCTAGTTTTAATCTTGTTAATATATTTGAAGATATTTCTTGGGTCCTTATTAAGAAATTTATTTTGCTGTTTTGCTATGAAATTGCGAGTTTGTATTCTGATATGAAGTGATATACTTTCGTATTGATTTTTATATTCTTTATTAAATTTAGCTAACTTATAAAGTTTTCTTTTTTCCTTAATTGATGCTTTTAAATGGGTGGGATATAGAATAGCAGTATCCTTTAATAATGTTGAACTAAAATAATTAAGATAATTAATACAATTATTTTTAAATAATAGAAGGTATTTAATTTAAATTTAATTTAATATAAGTTTAGTAATTGGGTTTAGTATCTCAGAACCGATGAATTTCTATTTTTTGGAGGCAATGCTTAGATCATTGCTAAAATACCTATTTTAAAGTCTACTTTTATTTTATTCATGGTAATATATTCTCGTATTTTCGAAAGAGTTTTGATCATAAAAATGTATGAACTAAAATAATTAAAATTTAAACTTTTTAAATAATAGAATGTGTTTAATTCTGATCTAATTTACTAAAAGATTTAATGGTCGGATTTTGCGATTCTCATGAACATTAATCTATCGTATTTTTGGAAGCAATGCTTTGAGCATTGCTAATAATAATAAATTTTAAGACCTACTTTTAATTTATTCCTAAGGATCAGATATTTTCTTATTTTTGAAACATTTCTGACCAATAATAATGTATGAACGAAATAATTAAGATAATTAATATTATTTTTTTTAATAATATAAGGTGTTTAATTTAAATTTAGTTTAATAAAACTGTTAATGATTGGAGAGAGCCACTTTTGGTATTTTTGTAAGCAATGCATTGATCATTGCTAATTAAAGATTTTTATTAACTAAGACCATCTTTTAATTTATGACTACGATATAAATTCCTGTCCTGAACATAAAAATTAAAACAAAAATAACTTTATTTATTTTTTTCAGAGCCCGATTAACTTGGATCCAGAGAAGTAAATTAACTTTTTTAACAACAAAAAATATTAAAATTAATTTAAAGATTAGTATTTGACCCTGGACTAGGCAAATTATCAATTTCTAGGGAAAGAATAGAAAATGCAGAATTATGGAATACTGGACAATTTCCGTTACTTTTTGTTAATAATTCATCAAATAATAATGAACAATCAAATACAAATTCTGTTAATGTTAAATTAAGTGGAGGTCCAGCCTTTCCTTATAATTATCAATTTCAACAAATGGTTAAAATTAAAATATTGAAAAATAATTATTTTTTTAAAATTAAAGCTTTTCCATTTTGGTGATATAAGAAAGGGAGAAGTCGGATCTGAACATACTATAAATCGTGTACGATTTACTGCAGAGGTTAGTTGTAAATCGAAAATTAATTAGCAAAATTTCCTTGGTTTCGAGGATGATTTCGGATATTTATAATTTTTTTTAGCAATGATCAAGTCATTGCTTCCAAAAAATTAAGCGGACAAATCTCCCAATGGCACAAAATTTTCTTAAAATTAATTTATTATAAGATATGTATAATAAATAAGTAATAATTTGTATTATTTCTAAAAATATTTAAATTTCCTGAGTCGGTAGACTTTTAGTAAATGAAAGATTTCGAGTCCCACTATTTAAATTAATAAAGACTTTATTTAACAAATTTCCACTAAAAAACATTGGTTTATAATTTTATTCTTAATTTTCAATTTATTTTTTAGCCATCACCTCCATTTCCATATTATTCTTCTCAAACAGATGGAAATTGTCCAAGTAATGTTTACGTAGATATGGGTTATCAAACAAATCCAAAAAGAACGGAAAAACGATTATTACAACAATCTATGTTAAATAAGAGTGGAAATAGAGATTAATAGATTAAAATTATGATAGTTTTATTTAAATTTTTTTAATTATTTTGATAAATTAGTGTTTGTATTTAACAGAATTCGTAGTAGAAATAAGCAGAGTTTTTAAAAAAATTTTTAATTTTGTTTATTATGGTAAAGTTTAATTTTCGTATAATAAAACCCTTTCTTGAAATTTTAATAATAATTACGGCTCACTCTTTAAGTTCGTTATTTTTGGATATCGGCATGTGCTGATAAGTATGACAATTTAATATGATTTAATTTAATTTCTTTTTCAATAAATAGTAGGATTTTAATTTTTTCTGAGACCTTTCTTGCGCGTGCTCCGCTTTTTTTGGATATCAGCATTGCTGATAAATTTTTAAAACATTTTGAACAATTTCAGACAATTCCATATTCAGAGTTTAGAATGTTCTTATAATTTATTAGAAATTATCTGGAGAGATCCTGGTTATTTGTAAACTAAAATCTATAAAGAGAATGGTTGTTCTGAAATATACAAGAAAATATTAATCTAGCTTGATCAAATTGTTAATTAATTTATCAGCAATGCTGATATCCAAAAAATTAACCGAAACGTCGCAAAATCGTTGAAAGAGTGGAAAACCTAATGTTTTATTCATAATAAAATTAAATTAAATCATATTTAATCACTGATAAATTTTTGATTTTATTTTAATAAAATTTTGTCTTAAGCTACGAAATTTCAAAAATTTTTTTGAAAGCTTTTTATATTTTCTAAAAGCATTATGGCAGTTATCCTGGGAATGTTTAAAATGTTCTAATTATTTATCAGCAATGCTGATATCCAAAAATAAAAACACCCAACAAAATCAACCCTAAAGAACATGATTAAAAACTAATAGTTTAACATTCAAAAAATTAAATATAAAATATTAAACAACGTTAAAAATTGTTGAGTTAACGTCATTAATACCTTAATTCATCAAATCAAATATTAACTTATTAGTTTAATTTTATGAGGTCATTTGAGCAAAGTTTCATAAAGATTATTTTAGGTGGAATTAATCTTTTATTTTTATCTGAGTGACATTTGATTTTGATTGAATTTATCTTCTCTCATAACTTCTTATTTTTTCTTTAGTATTACTGTATAACAATTTTAAAAAATCTGATGGAAATTGAATAACTCTCCAAATATTTTAAATCAAAATTTACCATTGTTTGATATGATTTAATTTATTTTCGTTATAATAAATAATTAAGAGTTTCACGTTTTATGATGAACTTTTTGTTGCTTATATTTTTGCATATCAGCATTGCTGATAATTAATACAGTTATTTCCTGGCTAATTATCATAATGAGTTTGCTAATTACCTTATTTCATTTGTACCACATCCTATACAAAAGATTTGATTTTAAATCAAAATTCACCTCTTTTAATATAAATGAATTTATTTTTATTTTAATAAATAATTATTGTTTTCACGTTTTATGATGTTTCCTGGTTGTCATATTCTTTTATTTTTGGATATCAGCATTGCTGATAAATTAATAGTCATTTTTAACATTACCCGGGTAATTATCATGATAAGTTGCTAATTACCTTAATAGACCTAAAATTTAATGAAAAACCCCGAATCCCCTGTATAATATCTATTAATATTTTATTAATAAAATAAATCCTAAAATTATCTACATTTACATGTTTAGCTGCTTTTAACTTGAATATTTTTGTAAGCAATGCTTTCATTGCTAAATTTCAATTTCAGTTTACCCAAAAAATGGACAATAATAAATTGATAAAAATGGATGACAACAATAATAATACAGAAAATGATAAAGAAGATATTCTTACAACATTTAAAAGAATTGTAGCCTCGGCACAATTTATTGAAGGAATTTCAAATTTTAATCATAATCAACAACAACAAAATAATATTAATTATTTAGAGAATATTAAAGGAGGGGAAATGCAGAAAAATAATAATTTTAAGCAAATATGTTAAATATTTTTTGAATATTATTTAACGGATTTGGGGTTTTTCTAAAGGAAACTTGAGAAATGAAAAATATTGCTCTTATTTTATATTGCTCTGAAATGGAATCATTTATAAATTGCTTCCAAAAATAAACCGCCATCCAAAGATAATCTACAACTATCATTGAGAATTAAATCATATATGGAATATAGGTATTAAAAATTAATTAATACATTGTGTTAGGGTCCCTTCATATCTAAATTGCTCCCAAGAAATTATTATTTTTGCTTGTTAACACAATACTTTAATTATTTTTAGGTGCAATTATTGGAATCTAATTTGGTACTAAATAGGTTATTTTTCCAGAAACTAATTGGACGAGAGTTAAATTCCAATAACCGCAAGCAAATATAATTAAATACAATGATATGATAACAATCAAATTATTTCTTAACATCTTTAGGTATTGAGGACCCTAATACAATGTATTAATTAATTTTTAATAATTCTATATATAATCTAATTCTCAATGATAGTTGTGTTATATGTTTGCAGTCGATTTATTTTTTGGAAGCAATGCTTTAATCATTGCTAATCTAAAGCAATAGTAGGTAAGCAATAGTCTTCTTTAATAATTATCCTCTCTAATAATACCCCCTACAGGGAGAGATTGATCTTAAATAAAACTGAAAATTTTGTATCGGTCGGTATTATCGGTATTTTAGTTTTTCCGTACCGTATTCCGTACCGTACTACCGAAAAATACCGATACCGATAAATACCGATCAAATTCAAAATTTTACCGTACCGTATTTCGTACCGTACTACCGATACGGAATACCGAAAAATACGGCCGTAGTACGGTACGGTCCGATCTCTAATCAAAATCACGTAATAATTTTTTACTAAAGATAAAAAAGGTAACTTAGTTATACTCAAAAAAATACAAAAATAGTATTTAACTCCTAACTTACCCAATTATAAATTTTTTCATTTGATCTCTTAGCAGAAAAAACACTAATTTCCTAAGGAATAGAATGACATAGAGATCATATGTCGAGCTTGCTTTGTTGAATTTTAATAAATATTTAAATTTTTGAAAATGATGAGGGGATCAAACCATATTGCAACTTATTAGGCCCAAAACAGTAATTTTCTGGGTATAGTCATTTGTTAAATATTTTTTCCTTAAAAACTTTTCTATATTCGTATATTCCTGTTTTGATTTTCTTCTGATATTTTTTTGTAAGATGGTTATGACCATCTGAAATGAATTTTCAAATAAATACAAACTAATGTAACTTTTCATGATACTTTTTACCATTAAAAAACCTACTTTTGTATTATAATTTATTTTTATTAATTCACAATTTTAAATTTTGTTAAATATGTTTTTCTTAAAATTATATTCTAAATATTATTGATAAATCCTCCTAAATATTCCTCAGTCTGGCTACAGTTTTTTATTTTTTGGAAGATGGCTTTGATCATCTACCTAATTTAATTTTAACTTTTTAGAGTGATGATATTCCCTTAGGCTTCTTCACTTAGTGAAGAGTGATGATATTCCCTTAGGCTTCTTCACTTAAAAACTTTAAGATTGACGGGGACTCTAACCGGCACGTCAACTTTGGTAAAACTTGAAAAAGCTGAACTTGTTTGTTGGTGGGGACTTTAACCGGCACACCAACCCTTGGTAAAACTTGGAATGAACTTATTGGCTTGCTCGCTTGTTGATTGACACTTTGAGGATGAACGGCTTGGCTAGCCGAGTAGAACGAAAATATTTCCACGGGGCACTGGAGGCCGGCAAGTGGACTCGTTGATGTTCTGTGGGGCACTTGGGGCCGGCACACAGACTAAAAACCTCTACGGGGCGCTGGTTGGCCGGCACGTAGACAGAAAATTCTGTGGGGCACTTGGGGCCTGCTCACAGATAAAATTGTACGGTCTCTGACCGTGATGAAACTTGAATAATTTTCGACTTGGCTAGCCGTGATGGAAAAAAAATTAAAAATTAAACCTTTTGCACAAAAATGTGCAGAAAAGAAAGACGGCCTTTGGCCGGGCAGAAAAATATAAGAGAAAGGAATGTGTGATGGCTAACTGGCGCCACAAAAAACACAAAGGAGAAGGAAAAGTGATGATGGCTCAAAGTTGAGCCAAATACAAAAGAAAGGGAAAATGAGCGATTTTTGCTCAAAAAAGTTAATTTTGTAAACACCAGCTGTTCTTTTGTACTTCTTTTGTACAAATTTTGGCCAAGCGACAGTTTAATCGCCTTGGAAAAGGAAAAGAGCACGGGCAAGCTTGCCGGCACTGCTCTGACTAAATGCCTGCTGAAAGGACACTTAGAGTCTGGAAAAGAGCACTTAGAGTCTTGCACTGAACTGAACGTTCTGGGTCTAGGGATCTCAAAAGATCGGCACTAGCCGTGATGACTTATTGACTGGGGAACGGGTACTCTAGACCCGTACGGGGCTCCATGTGTTGAATGCCTCTAGGGCAATTGGTTAAATTTAGGTTCTACCCGGAAAAGCCCCCCAAATAATAAAAGATAAATTAAGATATAAAAATGTTTATTGATTGCCAATAATGGCTAAAACAATACAATTAAATAAGTGAAGGGAAAATAGAGGGAGGCCTTGGTTGGTTCGGCTTTCTGGACCTCAATCACTTAGAAACCCTTGCCTAGCTTCAGGACAAGTGGATTAGGTAAGATCGGCTCTGGCGCCGAGAAGAACATTATTCAATTAAACATAAACAAAAAGGGGGCAAGCCAAATTATAAGCGCAAGCGAGCAGCGGCCAAGGAAAAGAAAGCGGCCAACTTCGGCCGTGAAGAAAAATTAAAAGAAGTGTGAAAAGTTGGTAATAAAGTTATAAAAAGATGAAGTGAAGAATTATTATGAAAAAGGTGATTGGGGAGGAAAAGTGATCTCCAACCAAAGCACAAAATATAGGCGGGGCAAAACAAATTAAATAAAATGAAATAGTGGGTGTGCCCAACAGGTTAGGCAAAAATGATAAAAGTGCCGAACCCGTTCGGCACAGCTGTCATTATTTGGTTGCCCTGAGGTGAATTAATAATTTAAAATAAAATAAATAAAAACAACTTAAAAAGTTTCTCTAAAATTTTTTTGTTTTTGCCAACTTTTGCAGTCACCACTTAAATTCACTATAAGAATTCCTCAATTTTAAGCTCATAAAACAAGAAAAATTTTTATTAACTTGTAAAATAAAAGGTTGGGACAGTGTCTCATGAAGTTATGCATGCTTTGGGTATTCATCATGAAATGATTCGTGAAGATCGCAATGAATCAGTGTGGATCAATTTTCCGGCCATAAGTGATTATGTACAATTTTCATAAATAATCAGATTGGAAAATTTAATAAAATTCATAATATTATAGTACAAAAGTCAGCATCATCGCTTAGCTTCTTCAGTTCAATATGGGCAACCGTAAGATTTTGGTTCAGTCATGCACTACAGGCCGAAATACGATGATGCTGAAAAGTAATTTTTATAAAAATAATAAATAATATCAGTATAATTAAGAAGTACTTAGAGAAAATACTTGAAAGTTTTATGATTCATTCCCTTTAGAGCTAAAAAATAATCGAAATTCGAAAATCGTAATTACTAACAGAAATTTTTTAATAGATTTAGTATCATTGCCCTTTCACATGATTATCAACAAACGATGGGCCAACGCGATGATATTTCATTTAAGTATGCAAAACTTATCAACAGAATTTATTGTATGTAAATAATGAATATTTAATTTAATTATTTTTCGATTATTTTCAAATTTTTAAATTTATTTATTAAAAGGCACAAGCAATTATCCTTATGGCGGAAAGTTTTCAGTCTGTAATGCTTACGAATATGAACTAAATAAAGGCAAATGCAAGAATGGCGGATATCCTGATCCTATAAATGGTTGCAAATGTCGTTGTCCTCCAGGCTATACCGGAAATGATTGCACTAAATATAAATGTAAAATAAAATATTATTTTTATTTTTTATTCTCCCATATCAATTATGGAAAAGCGAGATATATCTAAACAATGGTATAACCCCGATCATTCAGTGAATGAATAGAGCTTAATGACAGATATTATTCCTGCCCTTTTAGCACTAGTTTTATATCAAAGCTGATAACATTTACAACATGTTGGAGGACAAAACACCGTGGGATAGTAATAATTCGACGCGCCACACTTTGTTTACATTAAATTCTATTAGATACATTTTTTTAAAAATTCAATAACGTAATAAAACATTCTAGTAACTCAGTTAAAACATAAATTTTAAAATTTATAGTTAACGAATGCAAAGCAATAGAACTAAAATCATTAAATAGAAGACAATATTTTACTATTGAGGATGATTTTGACAAATGTTTTTGGATTATTAAGGTAATTTTTTCATGAAGTTTTAAAACAATGTTTTAAATATAGGCTAATACTCCAGAAGTTGATAAAATACAATCAAAGTTTACTTTTGTAATCATAGAAAAACTCGATGGATTTGTTTGTAAATATCCATGCAGAGAAAGTTACATCGAAATAAAATACAAAAAAGATAAAACCGCTACAGGTATGTTATCAAATTAAAATAACGTATTTTTCTAACAAAGGAAGGGTCCCCAAGGAAGTGTCCCCAGGAAACTTTGTATATAGCTAAATCACCCCATGTTTCTATTGTAATTCTTTGTAAATTAAGACCATCTCTATATTCCTCTTTAGAGATGATTGAAAATAATAAAGGAGCTATTCAGAAAAAATTTTTATAGGAAATTTGATTCATTACTTTTACTTCCACTTATACTATTTTGCTAAATTAAGGATTTTTTAAACTATATTCTCCAAATATAGGAGCCCGACTTTGTTGTGGAAGCCGTCTAATGCCAATTGTAATAACTGCTGATTCAGATACAGATATTTTGTTTATGAAAGAAGGAAAAGGATTTGCAAGAATAAGATATCAATCAGGTAAAATAAAATATGGTGTTTATTTTAACAAATTTTTAAAGTAAACAATCCCTCTTTATGATATTTTAAGAAAATTATCCAATTTAAATTCGGAAATTCAACAGAATAAATTAAATTCAAGAGTAGAAAATAATTTAGAATAGAATTATTTTTCAAAATATATAAATTAAAGCTTTTTTTCCACTATATTTTCCAAAATCCACTATATTTTAGTGGATTTTGAGATAAAATTTATAATTTTACGTTTTATCATTTTATCAAAATATTAGGTATTTTAATAAATCTCTTTTAAGTACTTAAGCCCTCCATTGAGGCATCAAACTGTAAAGAAGTACGTGAATCAATTTTGGATTTACAAAGCCACCCTCATGCATCTGGATTAAAGAACTATGTAGATCAAAAAGAATCAGAGCCTGTTCATGGACCATATTTCGGTTTTATTTCTGATGGGGACAAGAAATTATTAGTTTGAATTTAAAGAATTATAGTTATATTTATATTTTATTTTTAGGTTAATGGTCGTTATTATGTTCAAAAATGGGGTTGTATCGATCCTCCAGATAAAGGATGTGGTTACATTTTAGAACTTTTCTGCAGGGTTTTTTGATATTAAAATATATACAATTTTAAATTAAGAAAGTTGAGGGATATAATGAATCTAATTGGTATTGGTTAAACCCAAAATATGAATGGATTCTTATCTCATCTATTTCTTGTCATCCACAAAAAGACACAGAATTCAATAAAAAGTGAAAACAATAACATGCAATTGGTTAAAAAATGTTTAATAAGTAAAGTATAAGTTTTAAAATAAATAATTAAAATTTTTTTGTATTATTGAATTAAATAATAAAATTTACTGAAAATTCAAAATCTTATCTTTTATTGTAACTAGTGACTCCATTTCGATCCATTATTCTAAAATACCTACCTAATTCTAAATTTTTTTAATGTTCTTTTATTTATTTTTTAATTGTTTATATTTTGCTGACTCGCTCCTTCAAGTCGTAAATAAAAAAAATTAAAGACAATTTTCTTATAGAATTTTTTTTTGGTGTAATTAAATCAACCACAAAGGCTTTTAGGCACTTACATGTGGAGGGGGAGTGTTAAGGATTTACATATACTTGTTAGTAGATGTGTCAATACCTTTGCCGGCTCGGGATTTACAAGCAAGCTAGACTCGATTGCCTCCCCACTCAGGGCGTGCCACCTGTGAAAGTGCTATACAGGGACTACACTAAACCGGCCACCAGCTGCCGCCAGGCATCGAACCTGAGTCTCCCGAAATGTGCAAGTCGGGTGTGTTAACCACTACACCACGGCAGTGGTGTAGTGGATTTGTAGTGGATTTTGTCGGTTGTCCGGAAACTCAAATAATCTTAACCAAGATAATCTCACTATAAAGCCAAAAATAAAATTTATTTCAAAAAATTTTTTAAAACCAATTAATTATTTCAATAATTTATCAAACAAGAAGCTTTTTTTAAGGATATATTTCTCAGCAATAATCAGTCGATCAAAAACAGATTCGAGCTCAAAGCTTTTTTATACGATTTGGCCTGCAATATAAATGAGTATAACAAACATGATAAAGGATCGAACCTGAGTCTCCCGAAAAGTGCAAGTCGGGTGTGTTAACAACTACTCATTCAAGTCGTAAATAAAAAATATTAAAGACAATTTTCTTATAGAACCTCATTTATTTCGTCAAAAATATATTTTATGAAGTCTAGACATTTTCCTCATTTTTTTACATTAACAATTTTTATAAATTAAAACGTGGACAAAAATTAAATAAAATTTTTCCATACTTTAAATTTTTTCGAGCCAAAATTATTTTATTGTCTGTAAAACAACCACGCTAAAAGGACCTTTTTGTTAGTTTTGGCCATAATTAAATGAGTTGGATTTTTAATTCTCAACTAAATTTAAACATAATTGGATATATTTCTCAAATATTAAGGGAGATTTTGGTTAATTTTAAACTTAAATTAATAAAATAAAATTTACTTAAACTTAAATAAAAAGCTAATGATAAAATAACTGAAGAAATATCCATTATTTAAACAATTGATTTTGCTTGGAGAATTTCATTTAGCTTTTAATTTAATTCATTTAATAAAAATTAAATAACTCACAAAAATTAAGCTTTTAATAAATAATCTTTGGTTAACATATATTTTCTAAAATTCCCATTTAGAAAAAAATTTTTATATACAAAACGTATTTTATTTATTAATTACCCCCTCTCAATTAATTACCATTCCCATGTTTAAATAATAATTACCCAATTAAAAATTGTTATAATTACCCTCTAAAATAATCGCTATTAATTACACCTTACTAATAATCAGCGAATTGTTGAAAAAATAATTACCCAGAGGGTAATTATTTGATAAAATTACGATATCATAGAAATTACTTTTTAACTTTATTTTTTTTGTTGTATTTTTTATTTCTTAAAGGAAAATACATTATATCATTCAAATGTATTCAAAATACTTTTTTATTTTGGTATTAAGTCTTATTATTCTAAATGTGATAACAAAAAATTTTGATTGTCAAAGTAAAGATTTTAAGTTTTTGAAGAAAGTATAGCGCAAAATTAAAAAGACAAAATTAATCTTTTTAATTTAATCTTTTTAAAAGACAAAAAAGACAAAATTAAGTCAACTCCCGTTATAAGACCCCTGGATACAAGACCCTTTGGATATAAGACCCCAAAATGGCCAGTCCCGGCTGAATTGTGGGGTGCTCTCCCATAAAACATGCTAACGCATGTACCAAGACCACCTGGCCATAAGTTCCGAAATGCGGAAGTATAGCATAAAACTCATAATTAGCTTGATAACGAAGAATAGAGGGAAGAACACTATAATCCTTTTTGACCATTTTGAGACTAGAAAAATAGAGGGAAAAAATGGGGGGGGGGAGGTAAACTAGACTATTACCAAGTAAAGATTTTAAGTTTTTGAAGAAAATATAGGGAAAATTAAAGGGACAACATTAATTTTAATATTTCTAAATTTAAAGGTTGTGCTAATAAAGTAAAATGTTGTTGGTATGGGTCTCAATGCAAGAACGGAAAACCATGCTGTGAAAAATCTAATAAGCCAAGTCTGATTTTTATATGAGACATTTAAAATTAAAATAATTTTTGATTTTAAGAACTTCAAAAAGGAATTTGCACTAGCTGCAAAGGATTGTGGTGCTCCGTTTATGAAGATCCAGCACAAGAAGGGAAAACACAGTGTAAAAAGGGTAATGACTGCTAGACTGAAACTGAGGAATTATAAAATATTCTGATAAAATTTAAAAGTTAAAATCTGTTGCTTCTACTAAACATTTCCAATTTTAATAAATGAAACACAATGATAAAAAATGTTAATAAAAGCTTTATTATCTTAAAAAGTTAATTCAATCTTTAAAAATGGCCATAAATCAAATAGACACGTGCCAAAAAATTATTTTTTTCTTATTTTAAATTTTATAAATTTATTTATTTAAGCCAAAATTATTTTATAGTTTGTAAAACACCATGTGAAAACAACCACGTGAAACAGTCATTGTTTGTTAAGTTTGGGTATAATATTAATGTAAGAGAGACCTAGCATTTAAAACGCTTAGGCGGGGGTTTAAAATCTAAAAAGAGAAAGCAAATCTGCAAAGGTGTGAGCGAAAGCCTAGCAAGCACTGTCACTTTTGCCAAACTCTTTCTTTAATGAGAAGGGTTTATAATAATCAACTAATTTACCAAATTTGGATATTTTTGAAATTCAAAGTTAGAGTTTAGTTAATTTTTGCAAAAAAATTAAAAAAATTTATAAAATAAATTAATTCATTAAATTTAAATAAAAAGTTATGGCTTTAATAATTTAGGAAATATAAACACTTGTTTTTGCTAGGAGAATTTAAATTATTTGTTTTAGCTTTTGATAAAATCATTTAATAAAGAATTAAATAACTCAAAAAATCTAATAAATTTCATCGTTTAAAAAATAAATATTATCCTCTTATAGAATACCGTATTCTCTCTAATATAATACCCAGGTATTCTATTTTTCAAAGGCCATTAGGGGGTACTATATTAGAGATGGGTATTCAAATAGAGAGTGGTATTCTATTTTTCATAGGATTTTATTTAAAAAATTAACAAAATCCTCAGTAATTTCAAAGGATACAAAGGTTATTTGGCCCGCCGCTCAACCTATTTTGTATAGTTGATCTAATAGAAACACACCTCTATGAGAACTAGAGTTTTAGTTTTTAATCTCGAATCTCGCCGAGACTCTCGGTTTTTGACCCCAAAAAATCTCGGATTTTTTATGAATCTCGGAAACCGAGATTTTTGTGCAACTCTAATGAGAACCAGCCTCTATTTGAAAAATTACCCTTTCAAGAGTGTGTTGAAACAATAATTACCCCCACAAAATAATTATAATCACTCTATCTAAAATAATCTCTATTAATTACAACCTCTGTAATTACTCTTTACAGCGGGAGGTCTAAAAAACAACAACAAATTACTTAATATATATTTTTTAATTGTATTTTTAAGACTACTTATCTCTTAAAGGAAAATAAATTATAAAATCCAAATGAATTCGAAATACATTTTCGTTCTGTTATTAACTATTATTATTCATTGTGTGATATCAAGAAATGTATTTGAAAAAATTTACCCCCACAAAATAATTATAATCACTCTATCTAAAATAATCTCTATTAATTACAACCTCTGTAATTACTCTTTACAGCGGGAGGTCTAAAAAACAACAACAAATTACTTAATATATATTTTTTAATTGTATTTTTAAGACTACTTATCTCTTAAAGGAAAATAAATTATAAAATCCAAATGAATTCGAAATACATTTTCGTTCTGTTATTAACTATTATTATTCATTGTGTGATATCAAGAAATGTATTTGATTGTCAAAGTAATCATTTTAAGATTTTTACAAAGTGATAGACAAATTAAATTACTATCGACTTTTTACACAAAAATATTCGTAAAAAATCAGAAATACTAAACTTTGTCAAAATTATAATTTTAATCTTTCTAAAGGTTGTGCTAAAAAAGTAAAATGCTGTTGGTATGGAGCTGAGTGTAAAAATGGAGGACCATGTTGCGAAAAATATAATAAGCCAGGTAAAATTAAATCTAATATAATTTAAATTAATTTTTAAGAACTTCCCGAAGGGAGTTGTACTCAATGCGATAACTTAGATTGCTCAGTTTATCAGGATCCACCACAATTTGGAAAAACACAATGCAAAGATATTAATAACTGCAAACCGTAAAGGAGTGAAAAAATCAATAGAACGGTGGAATTATAAAAGTAAAATTTAAAAATGGGTTTTTAAACTATTTTTTCATATATAAAGTAATTTCCAATTTTAAAAACGAAAAACAAGAATATTTTAGTAAGACTTTTATTGTTTTATAAAGTTTAGTTTAACATCTTTATTTGTGATTTTTCTTAAATAATTAAATAAAGATTACGCTATGGGTTGCGGCCGTCATAATGCGGCGGCCGTCATAAATGCCAGCCTTACACAAAATTTAAGGGCTAAGAATAAATGTTGTAACTTTGTCAAAGTCATTTAATAGTTTTACACCTTTATGGTTTATTTATTATTTATGGTCTCAATAGACTCAATTTTCATATTACGCCAAAAATGAAATTGGTCATCTTTTTCAATTTTTAGGGATATCTACGAGTTTTCATCTCCTGTAAGAAATTCTCTGAATAATCCAATAAAGTTCCATTAAAACGTTCTAGTAAAACACCACAAATATGAAATTAAATTCATATTTTTGAAGAAGATTTTTTTAAATAACTGCGTTAACATTTTCAGGAAACAAAAAATATAATTTACATCGAAAATTATATTTTGAAAAGAGATAGGAGTGAAAAGAAAAAAAATTAATAAAACATAAAAAGAAAGAATTTCTTTTAAAAAATCAGTTTCTTCTTTTTCTTTAACCTGATTTTAAAAGTTAACACAATCCGCAAAACCAACAATGAAGACGCCCTCGCTTTTTATTATTTAACTTTTTTAAAAATCGCTCATCTTCAATTTTTTGGCGTTCACGGTTCTTAATTTCTTTTTGCTCTTCTTCAGTTAGATGATAATCAATATTAACATCGTTATAGAGATATTCAACAATTTGATCAATATTTGGGCGTTTTTTAGGATCTTCATATACGCAGGCCTAAAAATATTTTAAAATTTCATATTTCAATTTCTTATAGTTTGCTAAAGTAAATTGGGCGAAACCTTAAAGAAAATGGAGAAAGATTGGATTGAATTATTTTAAGCGTGTAAAGGGTATTATTCCAACTTTGTTTCCCTTTTTTCCTTCTCAAAAGATTCATAATGGTCAGACTTACTTCCTCAATTTACCCCATTTTCCTGTGGCATCTCATCAATCAAAAAAAGACTAAATTTTATTCAAAGAGTGAAACTTTACTTTTGGGTTGCAAAAAAAAGGTTTTTTGGGTTAAAATTTGACCAAGACCAACTGACCATAGCTCCCGAATTTGAAGTATCGCATAAAACCCATAAGTAAAGTTTGACTCTTTGAATAAAATTTAATCTTTTTGATTGATGAGATGCCACAGGGAAATGGGGTCGTTATAATTTATAGAAATATTATTTAAAATAAATATAGATAATAGGCATAAAAACGAAAAAAGTCGTTTCAAACATAGAATAAAATCATAATTAAAAATTGAGGAAGTAAGAAAGTCTGAGCATTATAAATCTTTTGAGAAGGCAAGAAAATGGGGAACAAAATTCAATATTAACCTTAAAGAAATCCTTAATGTAACGCTCCTCTAACTTTTTAAAAAATATCTCGTGACCACCATTTTTTATTTTGTTTCTTTATTACTTTTATGAGACGATCCAACTTAGTATCGTTTTTGGTATTTAAACGGTAATCAAGCATTGTTTTGACCACATCTCTATTGGCATCGTCAGCTGTTATAATTTATAGAAATATTATTTAAAATAAATATAGATAATAGGCATAAAAACGAAAAAAGTCGTTTCAAACATAGAATAAAATCATAATTAAAAATTACGAGAATAATTTCCTTTACTAAAACATTTTCCATTTTTGACAAGAATAAATACCATTATACCAAACGACCATATATCTGCCTCACGAGATGCCTAAAAATATTTTTTTACAGAATTCGGTTTTTTTTTATTTTCTTGTGAAGATTTAAAAAATAATATTAATTCTAATGAAGCTTTTATCTGGAAAACTTAAAATATTTGGCCATTTTAACCTAATATGTCGACATTTTTTTGACTATTTTATATTTTGTCACATATTTTGGCATTTTTACTATTTCCATCATTTTTAGTAATTTTAGAACCCAAAACATGGTCATGTTATGAGATTTCTACAAATATCCAATCTCTACTAATTGTTAAAAATATTTTTCGCTCTGATCAAATTTTAAAGTTTCCATCTGGAACTCCCAAATCGTCTCCACCGAACACAAAATATTAGATTAAAAAAATAAACAGGTTTACTAAGGTCTTAAACGTCTACTAAACAAATCGTCTAATTTTAAAATAAATAGTTATTTAAATTTTAAAATTACATTATTTGTGTTCCAAATTTTCTGGAGCCTTATAAGGTACTGAACGCTTTATGAATTCATTAGTAGGACTCTGATTTTCAAGTACAGAAGTGCTAAAATCAATCAATTTAACAAAAACATCATTTTGACTTTGTTCTTTAGCTAAAACAAAATTTTCGAGTTTAACATCTCCATGGATTCCATCTAAATTTTTGTTGTAATTTTTAAACTTATTATAAATAAATAAAGCGTGCGGCAAATTGGGCGCCACTTTTGTTTTTCTATCAATTTTTGTAAAATTAATGAAATTTAATAGTCTTTTTTGTCGCTTTCAACAAATCCTATTTATACTTATTGGGGTTGGACACACAAGTTTAACCGAAACAAAAATCGCGGGTACAGGTTAATAACAGGTTGTGTGAAACCCTAATATTTATTTAAAAACAAGTTTTTCTTACGTTGATGAAATTGTTTGAGTGGTAGTGCGGCTCCTCCTATTATTTTGATAAGATTATCCTCATAAGTACTTGTTTCGAGTATTTCCTATTTAGATAAAAATTTAGATAATATACATATACAAATAACTCTGATGCAGTTATTTTTTATGGCCAGAGCCTTATTTTTAGTAATGCTTTAGGCTTAAACTAGGATTGAGCGGTATCGGTCGGTAAAATCCCGACTTTCTGAATCCCGATACCGATTTTTCAGATACCGATTTTGGGTCTGGATACCGATACCGCTCAACCCTAGCTAAAACTTTTAGTAAAGCTTTAGGCTTAAATGTACAAATACTGTGTTATTTTCTTGATATCATGACTTTTAATGTTGTATTTTATGTCTGAAATTGCATATTTTAGATTTCACATCTTAAATGCTTAATTTTACCTTATGATTAAAATGATACATTGAATAGTATTCCGAGAATATTGTTTTTATGAATACACCTAGATAAAGACCCTAAAAAACAGATGATACCTCCTCAGAACTTCCTTTTATTTGTTGAGCAAGGTAATCAAACAAGTCATGTCCTTCAAGTTCTAAAACTATGTACATAGTATCTAATTCATTATCTTCTTGTTTTATCTCACTAAATTATTTAAAATTTTTACTAAATTAATTTTGATTGAAAATAGATTATCAAGTTATAAGTAGAGACTTTTGGAAAAAACCGAGACCGAGATTGACCGAGACTGATAAAGCCGAGATCGAGACCAACATTTTGGCCAGAGAACGAAACCGAGATTCCGAGACTACCGAGACTTTTTTAAATTTTGTAAAATTCGAAATAAATCTCAAAATTTTGCAATATAACTTACAATATGGCATCAACCATAACCTAGAAGTATTTTTATCTCCTTTATTAAGGCCCTGAGGGGAAAATGTGTATATTATTGCGCCGAAGGCGCAATAATTCCGATTTCAGCGCCGCAAACAAAATTTTTTTTAATTTTCTTGCCTTAGAAGGTGAATTTTGAATTTTTTCACATTTTAAGAAAAAAACGATCTGAACAAGTTAGAGAATTGGGATGTGAAAAACATATTTCAACAATTTTTTGGACTCTGGATCCAATGTTTAAAATCTCGTTCGACATATTTTTTCTAATTCTCGTTCGAAATGAAAGAATTTTTAATCTCAGTCTATTATAGAGCTAATTTATTACAAAAATTAACTGAAAAATTTGCATCTTTAGGGGTGTAAATTCAGTCTCGGTCTCGCCGAGACTAAGGGCCTAGAGTCTCGTCTCGTGTTTCGAGACCGAGACTGACTAAAACCGAGACCGAGATTGGAAAATGAGCGATAGTCTCGTCTCGGCGAGCAGGAAGTCCATTTTAGGGCAACTGTTCTAATATTAAGGTACTATGGCAACCCTGCCCCGCTGGCATCAAATGTCGTCCGATATAAGATGTGACATTATATCCGTTATATCCAAATACTAAGTGTGTTAATATAAACATACTGTTTAAGCATTTTGACAATATGATTGCTTTCCTTAACTTTATCAAAATATTGCAAAACATAAAGTTCTTGATTTGCATCGTCGATATATTCTGCACGCATTACTGTTATTTTTAATGCAACACACATTTGATCATTAGGCGAATATGCATGATATACCTTAAAATTTTCAATTTTCCAAAGGATATTAGTTCGATTTATTCAAATCGAAAATTTCTCTCAACATGGTTGGCTATTCTTTGTTTCGACAGATTCGGTTTATAACAGTACATTTCATGAAGTGCAATCATAATTCGGTATATTTATAACTAAACGGAAGATGGAAGAACAATGGATAAAATAAAAAACGTAACGCGAACGCGGAAGAAACAAAAAATTGGAATTCCGCGGAAGACGAAAGAAATAAACACAGAAAATAAACTATACTTACCGTATTCTCTCTAATATTTTTCAAAGCTTACTATATTAGGGATGGGTATCTATTAGAGAGAATACGGTAATTCTAAACTAACATTTTTCCTAGTTGTAGTGATCGTGATGTGTTTAGTTTAGTGTAAAAAATGACATAAGAAATTTGAAAAATTATTTTGGCGGAAGCGAGCCAAAAAATGTAATACATGCGGAAGATGGAAGATATTCGAAAAACGAAATTTCGCTCCACTCTATACTTTATTCTCGAGAAAACAAGAATATTTTGCTGAGACTAATTTTAAGCTTGATAACTTGTTCTGGAGCCAGAAGTCATGAAAACAAAAATCAGCGTATTAAATATAAAAACTCACTTTGGAATAAGTATGTTGCAGGTCTCCAAAATTTGTTCCTTTATATTTCAATACCATTCCATCAACAACAATGTCAATATTTAAATCAGCGATTAAATATTTATCACATTTACATTTATCTCGACGACTATGCGAAGATGATGCTTCTTAAAATTTGTTAATTTTTAATGTGATATAAAATTGTTTTTTTTATTTCGTTCACCCCCCCCCCCTCCCTTTTTTTTCAACTTTCATTTATTCATGGGGTTTAGTGGTTGCTTTTGTCATTGCTTGGGTTCC
>ABLG01002143.1:0-17693 GCA_000172435.1 Meloidogyne hapla
TTTATAATTTATTTTTAATTTGTTTTTATTTAAGTTTTATATGCAATTCTTTTAAATTGTATTATTTTTTTTGACCTCATTGTTTTATGTTTTTTTTTGGGTTCACACCCTCGAGGTGTAAATAAATAAATAAAATTATGATTTATATTTATTTAGTTAAGTTTATACTATTTATTTTTATTTATCCTAAAATTTTATCTTTTGGTCAAGGTGTTGCTTAAGAGAAACATCAGTAGTTTTTAATATCTTTAAGCAATTAAAATAAATCGTTCATTAAACTCGAATTCGCCAACAATTCCCTATTCAACTTATTTAATATAATTAATAAAAATTATAATTAATAAAATTAAATTACAACATTAATTTAATAAAATTAAATTAATGTTAGGCAGTATGTTGCAAAGCCAACTATTGATACGCAATGTTTATTTCTAATTTATCCAATATTTAATTAAAAAAATTTTTTTAATAAATTATTTTTCCTTTATATTAATAAAAATATTTAATAAAAATATAATCAATAAAATTTTAAAATGATTTTTATTTTCATGTTAATATAAATGCTCGATAAAGAAAGTTGAAAGATTTTTGAGCCGGTGCGATATATTATTCTAAGTAAAAAATCAAATTTGAGGATAATGAATATAGTTATTTATATAATTATTTATGTGTTCTTACCTTTTACTATATTTAAAAAATTAAATTAAAAAATGTTATAAGTTAATTATAATTTTCGTAAATTAACTATAAAAATGTTAACCTTATTTTAAAACATTTTATCAACAAAATTTTCAAATTGTTCGTTTAAAACTATCTTTATAAAATTATATAGGTATATTTAATCAAATTTATTTTAAATTTTAGGCCATATTCCTTTCGTGAGCATTCTTGTTTTTATAGCTCGCAGTTTTCGCATGTTGACGAACTTTTATTATTTTATTATCAATTTAATATTTACTATTAATATATTATTATTGATTTAATAATTATTTTATTAATTATTATTTTTTATTTAAATTAATAAATATTATTTATTTAATATTATATTAATTTATTATTTATTATTCGCTAAATTTAATTAAATATTCTATATCCGTTAAATTTTATTAATTTAAAAAATAAAATATTCTTTAAAAATAAAAAAACCCCCAAAAAAGCTTCCAATTTAATTCAAAAAATTCTAATTAAAATGTTAATAATAATTTTATTATTTCTATAATATTTTATTATTCCCCATTTAAATTATTTAACATTTATTCACAAAAAAAAATTCAGTTATTTTTTTCAATTTTTGAATAGAATTTTTTAATTAGCGAATAATTAAGAATTAGCATTATTTGAGAATATAACATTATTTTAATGTAAATTATTTTAGCAAGCTTCACCTATTATCTTTGACTCAATTATCCTCAATTGATGTAGAATATGAAGGCGTCTCTACAATAATTTCGTTTGAAAAGTTTATTAAAAATAAAATAATCAATCCATGTCAAAAATTAAAAATTAAATTCTTTTTTATGACTTTTTGAAAAGTATTTTTTTTAATTTTTACTTTAAATCATATTTAAACAAAAAAAATATAGTATAAAAAATAAATTATAAATAATAATTAATTAATTATTTATTTTATAATTAGAAATAAATGATATAGTGTATTTATAAATAAATTGTTCATTTATTATTTTTCGCATTTCATTTTCGTTTAATGGATTTAAATCATAATAAAAAATTTTTTTTATTTAAATCATAATAAGAATAAATTGCTTGAAATTATTAAAACTAAATTTTCATTTTATTTATTAATAAATTTGTTTTATTTAATTCTGTGAATTTTTGATTATTTTTATATATTTCTAAGATAAATAAATTAGTAAATATTGAGTTTTCTTACAAAATTTTTAATAAGCAAATTTTCAATCAAATTTTTGATTATTAATTAGTTATTTCTATTAAAATTATTTATCATTTTTAATCCATCTTATGTTCAATTACAGCCATATTAATTGACTAAAATAGAAGTTAAATCTATCAATATTTACTCAATTAATATTTATTTTAATTAATATTATTTTATAACTATTGAATTATATTTTGATGTTTAAATTTAGTAATGTCTTTTCGCTTTAAAATATCGCTGATAGCCAATATATATTTTTAATAAATTAAAAATTCCAATTGAATAGTGCATTTTGTTCCAAACGTGATCCATTCTCTTATCCAGTCATCAAACATCGCCATAAAGATTCAAATAATACAAAATTCTAATCATATAATTGTGAATTCATATTCAGTCATAGACATAATTTGTTTTCAATTTAATTAAAATAATTTATTAAATTCATTGAATAATATTAATTAGAAAAAGCTAAATTTATCAAATTGATTAATTTGATAAAATTGGAAATTTATTAATAAATTTTAATTTAGGTTTTACCATTGAAAATAATAAAAATATTTCATTTTCCACTTATATTTTAATTTTGAACTTTATGTATAATATGATAAATTTTTATTTCAAGAAGTTATTTATATTAACAAAATAATATAACAAATTATACATATGTCTTGATTATTTAAATTATCATTATTTTATTAATACATAATAATATATTTTATTAATAATAAGTCTTATACTTAAAATAATTTTAAAAAATTTCTATTCTGAATTTTTTTATAAAGTTAAAAAATTACTAATTTATAATTATATTAAAGGTATATTAATTTTAAAATATAATCTTAATCTATTTTTTATAAGATGTCTTATGAAATTTTATAGAAGTACATTGTTGCTTTTTCGCAAGGTGAAGAGAATTTATTATTTTATTATTAATTTAATATAATATTAATCTATTATTAATTATTGTAAAATTTAATTAAATATTCTATAATTCGTTAATTAAATTTTTGAAGAAAATTTATTTGAAGTTAAAATATTGAAACAAATATATGTGGAGGGGAGGAAGGGGAAAAAGAAGCAACATTATATATTTAGTTATAAAATAAGTGTTTTAAGAATTATTTAATAATTGTTGGATGTAAGCTCAAATAGACCATTTTATTCTGCAAAATTTTTCGTTTAAATTGGTATTTATTTAACAATTCTTCAGTTCACAAGAAATTGTATTTTATTATATAAATTCTTTTAACATTTAGAAATGCTTCTGAATTTATATTTTAATAAAATCCTGGCTTTTTACACCTACTTTTTTAATAAATATGTATAAAAAGTTTCAAAAATTGATGTTGGAAGGAAATTAACTTAAATTTTCAATTGCAAGTTATCCTTCCAATGGAGTGATCTGTTTCTTAGAAGTTTAATTTTATAATTCTAAATATATCCTTATATAATTATTTATTTTATGTTTAATGAATCGTTTATGGATTATTTAAAAATTCTTTATTAAATAAAATTTAATAATACTTTCGATGACTTTATTAAATTAAAAATATTATTTAACCCTTAATTTTACATTAATTTATATTTCTGATTCTAAATAAATCAAAAATTCCAATTAATTATCGCATCAGTTTGGTACGCTTTCTTGATCAATCTTTTATACAACCTCAGAATATTTCAGAATAATGCTTTAACTAACAAAAATTTCTAATTATTTAATTATGTTATCATATTTAATGTTTGTATTTTTTAATTTAAAATTTGTTAAATAACTGATCTACAAACTTAAACTAATAATTCTTTTGAAAGACTATTTCATTTTAATTAAAATTTTATGTTAAATTTATTAATTAATATATAATAGTAAAAATTGCTTTGATATTTTAAATATTAATTTCAGAATAATTTCCATTTAGAATATCATTTTTAACATTTTATCAATATTTGAAAGAATTTTTGAAATTCTTATATATCGTTAAATTTTTTAATTGTGATCTTTACTTTACTCATGTTAAATTTAATTAAAATAAGAATTATGAATTTTTTGATATTCGTTGATTTAGTAAATATTTAAAAATTCTTCAAATCACAGGAATTTTAATATAGTATTTTTTATTTATTCCTATTTTAAATAAATTATAAATTCCAGTTGAAAGGTAAATCGGATCATTCAAAACTATTTCTTATCCATCTTCAGACAACTCCATAATAAACAGTATTTAAATATTAGAAAATTCATTGGAGAATATTAATTGAAAAAATTTAAAATTGATCAATTTGTTTAGACGTTTATTATAATAAAGTATTTTTTGTTTCTCATAAAATAATTTAAGTTTTTTCTTTTTAATTTCAATTTTAAATTTATTTGAAATTTGATAAATTTTTATAATAAACACTTAGATATTTAAATTTTATGATTTTAAATCAACAAGACATTAATAATAAATCAGTATAAACGGAACTGGTAACCGCAACATCTTTCTTTCTTTTTGAGAGAAGTCTCTTTTTAAAATTATTAAATGTTTAGTTAATAGAAATTCTAATTATTCATTTATTTAAAAATAATTGTTATAGTAAAATTGAATACATTTTCTGTCTGAATAAATAAATTTATTTATGTAAATTACTTATTAACTTTAAATTAAATTATTACTATTTTATTATCTATTTTACTATTTTATTAATCATCGTTTTATTAACATAATTAAAAAAATATTTTTCTATTGTGAATTTTTTATAAAGTTCATAATAAAATTATAAATTTTCATATGAATTTTCATACCAAATATTTAGAGCTCTAAAAATATTTATTAATAACAAATTATATTCTCCAAATAATTTATTCACAAAATAAGAGTGAAAAATAAATAAAATCAAAAACAAATATTTGTTTCATTAATCTGAACATTTTAGAAATTTAAAATATTATTTAAATAAATCAATTAATAATTGCTGATAGGCGTTGTATTTTATAATAAATATAATATATATTAAAAAATATAATATATATTAATATATAAATATAATATATATTTTATAAAATGTTTTTTAGCATCCACTCGTGGAATACGATCGGATTAATTTATTTATTAACAAAAAATCTAAGTATAAAAAATTTAAGTAATATTATTAAAATTAATTAAATAATATAAACTTAAATATATTAAAATTAATTTAATTTATAATAATAATAATAATATTTATTCAGCCGCAAATTGCAAATATAGCAACATAAGGGGCGAATTATAAAAGATAATAATAGAAATTCAATAAATAGGTCAATTTAAATTTAACCAAACCAAGAACAATTTAAAAAGTAAAATAAATGCATATGTTAAGGCAGTGGGTGGAGATGGCGGACAACCATAACCACCTTCATTTCTGGTCTTTTTAAAGGTTGTTGTTGGTTTGGCATAATTAGGTAAGTAGAACAAGTACTTACTATAATTGTATGTCTTAATTAAAGCGCTTAAAAGTAAATTAATTAAATGGAAATAAAAAAATAAAAAACAAATTGTTTGTATATGGAAAAAAAAAGGAAGGAAACAAATCAACTTATCTATAAATTTAATTAACAAAATGCCAATTTTTTTGAAAAAACGCAATTTCCTGTGTTGGTAGGAGCATGTGTAAATAGAGTATAGAGGTAAGATTTAACGCCAGGCCAGTATTAACCCATAAGCCGTACATTTGAGTCTGTAATTTTAGGATTTATTGTGAGCATTAGTGGAAAATTTTAAAGGTTACTTATTTATATCCCCTTTGCTTATCTGATAGCGAAACATGGATTGTTTAATTAATAAATAAATGAAGAGAGATAGGGAAGAAAAAAGAGAATGACAGAAATTGGATTAATAGAAACAAAACAAGGATAGAGTATAGTCCAGAAATATGTGATTTTTATGATCGAATTTTATCTAATATTTAGGGAATCGTCAAAGGTACTTAAAAAGTTAGTAAGCCAGTTTTTGAAGGTGTTAGGGTTTTTGTTAAGGAAGGCCTCCTGCGGGAGGTTGTTCCAGTCGGGAATACATCTGTTTATAAAAGAGTTATGGGTTTTGTTATTTTTTGATTTCATTTTTATTAAGAAATTATGTTTTCTAGATGGTCTTTTATTAATTTCTAAGGAATTTATCGCGTTTTAGGTAGCTAAATCCCCATAATAATTTTATATAATGTAGTTAAATCAATAATTTTTTCTGCGTGATATTAATTGTTGCAACTTAAAAAATTGAAGGCCTTTTTATGTAAGATACCTTCTTTGAAATGGTTTTACATTTAAGTAAATGCTATTCTGGTATAGAATTTCTGGACTTTTTCAATTTTGTTAATGGATTCTTTTAGATGAGGGTTCCAGATCTCAGAGGCATATTCTAATATAGGGAGTACATATATTTTAAATAATTGTGCCCATATTTTTGGATTAGTGGATTTAATGTTTCGTAATAGTTGGTAGGAGCGAAAATATGAGGACTTAACAATTTTAGATATGTGATCTTGAAATGTAAGATTCTGGTCTATAATGATACCCAAGTCTCGAATCGAAAACGATTGAGTTATTTCTGTTTCTCCAATATGATATGAATAAGTATTCTTTTGGGTGCCAATTCTTATGAAAGTAGATTTATCGGGTGCTATGTGTAAAGACCAATCAGTACTCCATTTATGAACATTCTTAAGAGCTTCTTGTAGCATGAGGTATGATAAAGTTGATTGGTGTGTGAGGAATAGTTTTACATCATCGGCATATAATCGGATTTGTACTGGTAATTTTATGACTTGAGGAAGATCGTTAATATATAGGATAAATAATAACGGACCGATAACAGAACCTTGAGGGACACCTGATCTTATCGGTTGTGGTTCTGACAGAGAATTTTCTATTTTAACGGCAAAAGTTCTGTCTGTAAGAAAGTTTGTGATCCATTTAAGAATTTTGCCTCTAATACCGTAAAGATATAACTTATGAAGAAGGAAACGATGGGGGACGGAATCGAAAGCTTTCCTAAAGTCAATATAGATACAATCCGTAGGATTACGTTCAAGAAGCCCATTGTACCATTCTTGGAGCGTGGAAAGGAGTTGGAGTGTAGTTGAACGTCTTGGGAGAAACCCAAATTGATGTTCACTAATGAGGTTATTTGTTAATAGAAATTGTAGAATACCGGATACAATAATTCTCTCAAAAGTCCGACTTAAGGTGGAGGTCAGTGAGATAGGTCGATAGTTATTTAAATCATGTTTATTTCCTTTTTTGTATATGGGGGTGACTATAGAGTGTTTCCATTGAGAGGGAGGTACCCCTGAGTCTAATGATATACGGAATATTTCTGTAATTATTGGCGATAGTGGTAGATAGCAGTGTCTGAGAAATTTGAATGGTATTCCATCAGGAGAAGTACTATTTTTATTTGGGGAGGTCTTAAGTAAATTAGATACTTGAATTATATCAAAGTCTATATCACTTATTGTGTTAGTGTTATTTATAGGGAATGGTGGTATAGGGAATGCGTGCACTGGTACGTTATTGAAAGCTTTAGAAAATACAACGGCAAAATGATTGCATTTCGCTGTATTGTCCATTAGTAGTGTATCATTAACAATTAGTGTTGGTATGGGTGGCTGTGGTTTGGTAATTTTACGCATATATGAGAAAAGATTATGTGGAGATGAGATGAGTTTTGTTATAGTCTGGTTATGATGTTGTTTTATTAGATGTTTAACTGTTTTAGAGATTTCTTTATACTTATTTTTAACGTTAGGATTATGTTTATATCGATGAAATAGTTTTCTTTGACTACAGAGAGCTTTGGCGATGTGTCTTGGATATTTGTTTTTATAGAGATTTGTTTGAATTTCTATTTCAGGAAGGGTTTCTGAGAATAAAGTATGAATGTTTTGAACAAATGCGTTGTATTTGTCATCAATTGTGAAGAACTGATTAATATTGTGGAAGGGGAGGTTGGAAATTATTGGATTAAGCCGAATTAATCTTTTATCAGACATGTCTCTTACTTTCTTAGTTTTATTCGTTAGATGTTGAATGGAAAGAGAGAAATGAATAGAGAAGTGATCTGAGATGCCAGGCTTGACCGAATACTGGGATATAATGGAAGGAGAGTTTGTAAGAAGTAGGTCAAGAATGGCACCTTTTTCATGAGTGGATTCTGAGATGAGTTGAATGAAATTAAAATTGAGAAGAAATTCAACAAAAAGTGTGTCAGCTCCATTCGACGCAGAGTATTTGGTCCAGTCGATGATGGGAGTATTAAAGTCACCAATTATGATTGTGTTAGTAGTTATATGATCTTGGAGAGTTTTAATAAGAGAAGAAGTGGATTTTTTAGAGGCACATGGAGGTCTGTAAACACAGATAATTCGAAAGCTTACATCCTTAGAGAGAAGATCAGTGATAGTGATGTCATTTCCATAAGTAGATAGAGTAAGTCTGTTATAACTAGATAGGGAGTTTGAAATAAGAATAGCTGTGCCACCACCTTTACTTTTATAGTCGGGACCCGATTACAATTAGATACAGAGAATGTTGAGTTAAAGGTTAATTCATTGGTAATGGGAGATGCGTCTTTAAATCCATGTTTCACTAAGCAGAATGATTGAGGGATTATTTTGCAAGATTTGTTGGTAAATAAGATGTATTTTGTTATTGACTGATTGACAGTTGAAATATATAACCCCTATATCAGAGTTGGTAAAAATATTTTTGGCTATATGTGTTTCTGTTGGATTGTTTAATTCTTGTGAAGGAATATTTGCATAAAACATGGGGACATCGTTTATTGCGGTTAAATATTGATCGTTAAATCTTAAATCTCCTAGCACAGGTGTTTTTATTTCTTTGGATTCAGTTAAACTATCGAGAAACAGTGGGTCAGGATTTTCTAAAAAGAAACCATAAGGCATAAAAATGAAAGGATATTTATTTTTAAAACGGCTGAAATTAAACCTGTGCTAGTTTGTGGTTAAGTTTGAATTAAAATTGGTTTTGCCTGTCATTGTTGCACGTCTAAGAGCCCTCTGTTCTCGTTCCTTTTCACGTTCAGCCAGTGTCAAAGACGGACGAATCAGAACATTCTTGAATTGTGGTTGAAGGCGAATTGCATCACGATGACGTTTCCATGCACCAAGAGTTTGATACTGAAATTGACGGGAAGGAAAGACAGCTTTAATAAGTCTTGGACGACCGTTAAAGGATGGGTTATCCTTACGACCCAATCGATAAATGATCGGGGTCGGTTCAACGCCCATCACATTGAACAAACTTGTCACTGCAGCCACATCAGAAGAATAACGTTCAGAAGGTAAAACCCTGTGTTGATTCTGGAACACCAATGAGCTCGTCAGTAATAGCATGTTGTTGTTGGCGTTTGAATAATTCGAGAAGTGCCCTGTTTTGCTGGCTTGTTGTTGTTGGAGAATAGCTTTAATGGCTGCAGAAGTTTTGTTGTCTTCAAGAATTTCAGAAAGGTCAATAGTAGCTGCCGCTTCTAATTGTTTAATTAATGATTGTTGTTCAAGGTCAAAATTCGGTGGACAACCATAACCACCTTCGTTTCTAGGTCTTTTTAAAGGTTGTTGTTGGTTTGGCATAATTAGTTAAGTAGAACAAGTACTTACTATAATTGTATGTCTTAATTAAAGCGCTTAAAAGTAAATTAATTAAATGGAAATAAAAAAATAAAAAACAAATTGTTTGTATATGAAAAAAAAAGGAAGGAAACAAATCAACTTATCTATAAATTTAATTAACAAAAATATAATATATATTAATATATAAATATAATATATATTTTATAAAATGTTTTTTAGCATCCACTCGTGGAATACGATCGGATTAATTTATTTATTAACAAAAAATCTAAGTATAAAAAATTTAAGTAATATTATTAAAATTAATTAAATAATATAAACTTAAATATATTAAAATTAATTTAATTTATAATAATAATAATAATATTTATTCAGCCGCAAATTGCAAATATAGCAACATAAGGGGCGAATTATAAAAGATAATAATAGAAATTCAATAAATAGGTCAATTTAAATTTAACCAAACCAAGAACAATTTAAAAAGTAAAATAAATGCATATGTTAAGGCAGTGGGTGGAGATGGCGGACAACCATAACCACCTTCATTTCTGGTCTTTTTAAAGGTTGTTGTTGGTTTGGCATAATTAGGTAAGTAGAACAAGTACTTACTATAATTGTATGTCTTAATTAAAGCGCTTAAAAGTAAATTAATTAAATGGAAATAAAAAAATAAAAAACAAATTGTTTGTATATGAAAAAAAAAGGAAGGAAACAAATCAACTTATCTATAAATTTAATTAACAAAATGCCAATTTTTTGAAAAAACGCAATTTCCTGTGTTGGTAGGAGCATGTGTAAATAGAGTATAGAGGTAAGATTTAACGCCAGTCAATATTAACACAATAAGCCGTACATTTGAGTCTGTAATTTTAGGATTTATTGTGAGCATTAGTGGAAAATTTTAAAGGTTACTTATTTATATCCCCTTTGCTTATCTGATAGCGAAACATGGATTGTTTAATTAATAAATAAATGAAGAGAGATAGGGAAGAAAAAAGAGAATGACAGAAATTGGATTAATAGAAACAAAACAAGGATAGAGTATAGTCCAGAAATATGTGATTTTTATGATCGAATTTTATCTAATATTTAGGGAATCGTCAAAGGTACTTAAAAAGTTAGTAAGCCAGTTTTTGAAGGTGTTAGGGTTTTTGTTAAGGAAGGCCTCCTGCGGGAGGTTGTTCCAGTCGGGAATACATCTGTTTATAAAAGAGTTATGGGTTTTGTTATTTTTTGATTTCATTTTTATTAAGAAATTATGTTTTCTAGATGGTCTTTTATTAATTTCTAGGATTTAATGAATGAAATCATACGAATTTGAATGTCCTATTATCAAAACTTTAATAATAAAATAAGCAATACAATATTATTCTTATTATAAACCTTATTATAAACTCTTATTATAAACCTTATTAATTAATATTGATAAAAAAATTTAAAAATTTATTATTAAAAAACAAGTAAATTACCCGATATTAGTACAACTGATTTGGACAAAATTTCATTAAATTGTCACAGATCGAGATTTTACTGCAGTAAATTGTTATAAACATTTAAGTATAAAAAATTAAATGAAAATATTATTTAAAAAATATAAAATATAAAAAAATATAATAATTTACCGAGTGATATTTTAATTTAAAAGAATAATTTTTGGAATAATTCAAATGATTATCTTAAAAAGTTAATAATAAATATTTACTAATAACTATAAATAAAACAAAAAAAATTTATTAATAATCTAAAATTTAAATATATAAAAATTAATGAGTTATTAATTTATTAATGAGTTATAAAGAATTAATTTTTGATTTACCAATAGAAAAAAATCTTCTAATTAAAAAAGTCTTCTAAATCTTCTAATTAAAAATCATCTAAATTTAAATATATAAAAATTAAGAAAATACATATGTTAAAATTTTATTTTAAATTAATTTTATTAAGTTATGAAATAAATTAAATTTATTTATAAAAAATAGATTAATAAATTATATTTAAAATTTAAATTATATTTATTGAGTTAAATAAATTAATTAAATAAATATCAAATATTTTTATTAACAAATAAAACAAGATTAATATTGCAAAAAAAAATACTTGTATTATCTATTTCAATAACATGACTATGACAAACAAACAAAATTTATTTTAGCATTTTAAATTATCTTCATAAATAATTATATTAATTAGTTTTATACAATGAAATAAATAAGGCACAAATTAATTTTAGAAACAACTTATCTAATTAATGCTCAGAATGTCAATAAACTACTGAATGTCAACGAATTTCACAACTGAATCTCTTTTATTTACTATTATATTTTACTTAAAATTAAATGATATATGTAGAAAAATATTAAAAAATTAAAAACTAAAGTATTACAAAAGATTAAATGTAACCTATTAAATAATGATTTAACCTATTACTTTTCGAATATATAGCTGTAAATATAAACAGCTTTAAATTTGAAAAACAATTAGTGTTGGCTTTTTTTTAAATGTGTCTTTTAAAATTATTATAAAATTTAAATAAAAGAATTTTTAAAATTTTAAGGAATTTAAAAAGAATAAATTTCAAATCTTTATAAAATGAAGATCACATCATAATTATAAATTCGAATCTTTACATAACTTTTTTCAAAAAATAACGATAATTTAAAGCCATTAACGATAATTTAACGATAATTTAAAGCCACCCGAATTTCATTATTATCAAAATTTTATGAATAAAATAAACAATTTATCCCACTTACTAGCTTAATTTAATATTAATATATTTAAAAACACAAAATATAATTTGATATTCCAATTAATTATATTTTATAATATCTACTTTATCTTAATATTTAATTTTAAAAATTCGGCAAACTGATGTTTAAATTGATAAATTTTTATTTAAAATTTTTTGTAATTAATTGAGAAAATTATGAATGAGAAAATAATAAATTAGAAAATTAATTTTAACTTTAATTATAATTGAATTCATTGCTCATATTCATTTCGGATTTATAATATATATAGAATAATATTAACATTAAATTCTCTTAAATTATTTAGTAATTTTTGAGATTATTATAAGAATATTTAAAGAAATAATCGAAATGATAATTTATAAAAAATTGTTTAATATATTTGATGGATATATATTTAATGAATGAAATATTTAATGATTCATGAATATATATTTAATGAATAGATTTAATATTTAATTGAATAATATTTAATGAATGAATAATTTATGAAAAAACACTTTCTACTGATATCCGTTGCATACGTAAAAATATTAAATTGATAATTAATTTTAATATGAAAGTTTAATATAAAATAATTTAATTATTAATCAACATTTAAATCTTAAATTTTTAATATTTTTTGAAAGCATTATAATTTATTAAGGAAATGATCTTAAATGATAATTTATTAAAAATTAATAATAATAAATAGAGTTAGAGTACGAGTTCAAATATCTTGTTAAATGATCTACTTCACTAATTTGTATGAAATAATAAATTGTATCAAATGATTACATCGATATAAATAATCCATTATATTCATTTAAAAATAAAAATGAGATTCTATGTTGCCAAAGTTTTAGAATAAGTCAAATAATGTTCAGTGAATATGAAATATATTTTGTTAAAACATAGATTATATTTTATATATAAATTATATTGAGGTATATTGTGAAAATTTTGACAAAAACAATAAGTTAAAATTTGATGAATAATGAATAAAGACTTATTGTTGAATAACGTCTTATTGCTTTAGAATAAATAAAAAAGAAAATAAAAAAATCTTTAAAAATTCTAAAAACTTAAAGCAATAATAATCAAATAAACAGAAAATAGGAGATCATTTTTGCAAAAATGGTACTATTGCAAAAATTAGAGCCCGGACGGAGGGGTCGATCGATTTTTTTCGATAAAAAATCGAAAAAAATCGAACATCGAAAAAAATCGAAAAAGTCAAAATTTTCTCGATCGATTTTTTTCGATAATAATCGAAAAAAACATCGAAAAAAATCGAAAAAAATCGGAAAAAAATCGAATCGAGCCGGGCTCTACTTTTTAACTAAAACTAAGGATTAATGACAATATTTCTATCAATTTGCTTATTTATATAAATATTTAATTTGATAGAATAAAACCAGTAATAATCGTAACCTAAAAGGCTTACACAAACAAAAAATAGAAAGCTGTGGATACATTTTTAAAACATTTTATAAAAAGATGAATAATATAAGATAAATAATATAATCTTATAAAATAATTTAAGATAAATGAATGGAATATAATACAATGATTGAACATTATTATTTTTATAAATTACTCTTAATCTTTTTAACATGTTAGATATTATTAATATACGTATCTATACCAGTTTTTAGTACTAGTTGATGAATAACAGCATAAAATATATTAAATTTATAATAATAATAAAATTATTAATATATTTTATTTATTTAATAGAATAAAAATATTAATTATCAAACTCTTAATCCAATATATAATATACGTGTCATCATTTTTAATTAATATAAATTATTGTTATAATGAAATTAATTATTTTCTAGTGGTAATTTAACTTTGCATCACAGCATCTTTAAACAAGTCGACTAAATTTTTCAAATAATTTCCATTCACAATTTAATATTATTGATATATTGTAATATAAAATTATTAATATATCTTATTAATTGCATTTGATGTTTGCGAATTCATTAAAAAATCGAAAAATATAAAAATAACAAAATCGAAAAATATCAAAAATTTAAACGGTCAATGAATAATGAATGTGTGTTAAGGTCTAAAAAATATCTCTAAACAGAGACAAATTCTATAGTTAGTAGCTTATATTTACATATTTGAATTAAAAAAAACGATAGATTTTTATCTTTAAATATTTAAAAACTAAAAATTTCTAAATAATTTTCAAAATTAATATTTAATAGTATTATTAATACAAAAAGCAATTATTTAGTATCAAAATTAACACCTTATTTGAATAAAGCTATTTTATTTTTATATATTATTCAAATTATTTGACTTATTGACCAATTTATTTGAAATAGAACAAAAGAATCGTTTTCTGGATTTTACATTTTTCATGTTTACAAAATTAAAATACATTCATAAAAGTAAATGTATAGAATTTATAATATTATTGTATTTTTGGACGATTTATTTATTCAAATTTATAATGATAAAATTAAATAAAATGCAAATAGCGAAATTTATAACTAGAAAAAATTATATCGAGAAATAAATATAAATTTATAAAAGTTTAAGTATATTTGAGTTGAAATGAAACTGAATTAAAATTTATAATACTTGGGAGGAAACATTTATTGTAGAACAAAATAATTTCAGTAAAACATTTACAAAAACTTTTTTTATTGAAATGTTATGTAAATTTCCATCCATGAATATAGAGTTTATGTTAGTATAGGATTGATTTACGAAGATGGAGAGTTTTAAAAAAGGAGAATAATAAAATATGTTAAAGTATAGTAACTTTTAAAATCAGGGTTTAAACTTGAATTTTTTGTGTATAGAATGAAATAAAATTAATCAAGTTATTTAGAAATCTAATGATTATTATACCTTTTAAAAAAATTAGAACTTATTTTAGATTTAATAAAATTGAAAAGAAAAATAAGATATAGAATTATATAATGAAAAATATATTATACAATTTTTAAAATGTTAAATCATTACGCTTTATAATAGTTGAAGAAAAATTATTTTTGATTACATCTATATATAATTTAATTTGGACTATGCACATAATAAATATAAATTGCAAGAAAAAACCCAAATAAAATTTTTCCACTACTTGAAAATTTTTTGAGATTGATCCATAATACTGCAGCAAGAGCTAGAGAGAGCAGAATCAACAAAATAAAATTCTGAACAATTATGAAGATTAAATATTTTTTAATCAAATAGAAAGTTAGTAAATTATATTTAAAATATTATTTTGATTTGAATAACGATTTATATAATAGAATTATATAATTTATAATTAAAAAACAAAATTGTCAAGAATCTGTAATTATGCTTAAAAAATATATTTTAAGGATGTAATGATACCTAAATGTTTTGTTTAAAAATCCTGACATTAATTAAAAAATTATTAACTTTTCTAATTCTAATACAAATCTAAAATTATAATAAAAATTTCCGTCGCTTTTTGTGTCCATCTCAGATTAACAATAATTCTTCAGAATTATCTATAAACAGAAACAAAATAGAAAAATAAAATTACTTAATCAATAATTGTTAATATTTTTAACTATTATTTCAGTAAAAAGATATTTTTTAGTACATTTTAAACTGGTGCTTATAAAATATTAAAAAAAACTTGAATTATGCAAAGATTTTAACAAAATATATGTCCATAAAAATTATTTTAAATAAAATGTAAATATCAAAATAAAAAGGATCTCACACCAAAAAATAAGTGGGACAGTGGTGACATCATCTAAACTAAAAAGAACATTATATAATTTGTATTTTATAAAGAATATTTTATAATTTGAAGATATAATTTGAAGATTTTATAATTATAGAGAATAAATTAATAACTATGTATTAAAATAAATTATTAAATTTATTAAATTGAAATTAATAAATGCAAATTAGAATCTAAACTAACACATTAATGGAAAAAAAGCCACATATTATGAAATAAAAATCTATATTAATGATAAAATAATAATATTAACAAATCTCTTTCTTTATTTATAATTAATTCAGACAATTAAATATATTCCGAATGTTTTAAAAAATATTTTTTTTAAATAAATTTTTTATTCTACTCAACTTTCTAACCATGAACGAGCAACTCGTCAGAATCTTGGCATAGTAACTAAGTGATTTTTTAGTTAATAAATAATTGAAATAAATACTTTCAATTTATTTAATAATCTAAATTTTTAAAGGAAAATTTTAATGTAGCTTTCACATAAATAAAAATATACAGTTATAACTATAATAATTGAACAATTCGTCTGAAATGGAAAAAAAACTTTAAAACTTGGACAAATAATAAATATATCAAAAGCTGAACTTACAAATAGAAAAATACTGCTAAAATAATAAAAATAGCTAAAATTAAGTAATCAAATAAGACAGTAGAATAGAGTGTGTTAAACTGAAGCTTAAAATTTTTTTAATAAAATTTAAAATTCAGAAAAATTCAGAAAAATATATATTTATTTGGATATTCGTAAATAAATTATTATAAAATTAGTTAAAAAAATTAAATATATTTTTACATCACTTAAAAATCATCAGTTAAAAAATAGGAAGTCAAATAAATTTTTTTATTTGAAAATCTGAATATATAAAATCTGAATATATTAGTAAAAGTAAAATGAATTTTAAACTGATTGAATTTGGTAAATAGTAAAATTTTGAAAAAATAAACTTAATGAAATTTCATTTGAAAGATTTAAAAAGAGTTGGTTAAAATGATTTTTTTAATTTTTTTTATAAATTTTATTTAATAATTAAAATTCTATTTATTCTAATCTAGGTAATTAAAATAAAAATTTAAATATGTTTTGTTTAACGTATTTTTACAAAATGAAGAGTTATGTTACAATTTTTTAAATAATAAAATTGATAGCATGTATTATTTAAAGTCAATAAATTTATAAAAATTCGCTCCAAACAAAACGCAAGTTTTTAAAAATAGATGCATGTAACAAATTTTTTCTAAAAATTTTTGGAAAAAATTTTATATAACAAATAAATAAAGTGAATAAAATTTATAAAAATTTTAGTATTCATATCAAAATAAAATGTTTAAAAATTGTTATTATAAATGAATCGAGATTATTTATTAATAGGTAACACTTTTATTTGAAATGAACAACTTTGTTTTGTTTGAAATCTACAGAAGTTTTGTTCCAATTATTAATCATTGATTAAAAATTTATTAAATTTTAAATAACTTAAAAATTGGATAAATAATGTGAATAACAGCTTTAAGGAACGATTTATTTTAATTGGTTAAACCTAAATAAAACTGATGTTGATATTCTTCAATAATAAAATCAGGATTGAGATCTTAAAAAATTTAGAATTATTTATAAATTAACATTTAACTTTGGAAATATAATCATAAAATTAAAAAAAATCGTTTAAAAATTAAAAATCATTAATTAAAATCGTTAATTAAT